>APFE031568347.1:88311-150039 GCA_000404065.3 Pinus taeda | reverse complement strand
ATGGCCATGCTAATTTGTTGTTTTTTTTTTATTAATTTTATTTTTGTTTTTATTTTTTATTTTAATGTTGTTATGTGTTGTTTGTTTTAATTTTGTTTTGTTCATATTTTTATTTGGTTCCATGGGTCAGAAAATTATGGAATACCTTAACAACCCATAGTGCGCCTTTAAGGCTAATGTGGAATCCATAGGTGTAATGGGCAAAGGCGAAGGAGGTATGTAACATGGGAATATATTTGTTTATGGACAAATATACGAGAGGTATGTATGGTTGAATTTACTCGTTTGCTACTACATAAGTATATGGTTTGATGCCAATTTTACTTATGGTTTCATGCCTATTTTAATTTAAGTCATTTGTTATTTCACTGTTATATCATGTGTGTTTGTTGACATTTATGTACAATACAGATTGGGAAAGGTGAATGAGCATTGGTGAAACTACTTAATATGTTTTTATGAGAAAGACATGGGGCACTATAGCAAAAGTCGAAGCAAAGGTAGAGGGTGAGTTATCTTTTGGTGTAAGGCTATATATTCTACAGTGAAATCCTCTTAGCCTTGATATAATGGTTGCCCATCCTCCTTACCTGTTTAATGTTTGTGATTCTAGGTTTATGATTTTTGGTCTTAGAATAAGATGTACTTTTATTTAACTTAAATGCATCTTATATTATGTGAGATTTACTTATTTATCTAAACATAAGTAAATGAAGATTGAGGAGGAAAAAAGTAGGAGAAAAGGTAGACAATGAGTTATCTTTTGGTGCATAACTCATGTATGATGTACCGTGAAATCCTCCTTGTTCTGATAGATAAAGTGGTTTCCACCTTCTTCACCAATTTAAGGTTTGTAATTTTTGGTCTTAGAATAAGATCTACTTTTATTTAAGTTAAATGCATCTTATATTATTTGGGATTTTACTTATTTATTAAATGCAATCTAAATGTAGGAAAATGTTGAGGAGCACTTTGAAACTTTTGAGATATTTGCATAAGAGGGACTTGGAGAAATGTGGGAAAGTTCAAAGGGAGAAGGTTAGTTTTCTTTTGGTCTTGGCATGGTTATCTTCTTGTTTAAATACAATGGTTCGTTTCCATCTTTCATTATTGAGGAATTATAATATTTGGTTTTTGCACAAGACACGCTGCATGATTTTATGGATATGGATTTTTGTTTTCGCTTATTTGGTATTTTGAGTGGGAAGTTAAGCTAGGTCCTAAAAACCCCTGATTCCGTAGGTGTAGTGGTTGAAGGTGAAGGTTGAGGTGATATGTATCCTTTTATTTAAGTTAAATGCATCTTATATTATTTGGGATTTTACTTATTTATTAAATGCAATCTAAATGTAGGAAAATGTTGAGGAGCACTTTGAAACTTTTGAGATATTTGCATAAGAGGGACTTGGAGAAATGTGGGAAAGTTCAAAGGGAGAAGGTTAGTTTTCTTTTGGTCTTGACATGGTTATCTTGTTTAAATACAATGGTTCGTTTCCATCTTTCATTATTGAGGAATTATAATATTTGGTTGTTGCACAAGACACGCTGCATGATTTTATGGATATGGATTTTTGTTTTCGCTTATTTGGTATTTTGAGTGGGAAGTTAAGCTAGGTCCTAAAAACCCCTGATTCTGTAGGTGTAGTGGTTGAAGGTGAAGGTTGAGGTGATATGTATCCTTCCATGTATGTGAGAAGGCGAAGGTTGAGGAGATATATATCGTTCCATGTCTGTTTATGTAAATTGAAGGGATCTTACCTTATTTGTGATTTATCTAATTATTGAGACAATACAATGCAGGTAATGCAGTGTAAAAAGGATGCTTTAGTAAATTACTAAACTATCTTTGTGAGACATTATTGAGAAGCGTAGAGGCAAAAGTGGAGGTGAGTTTATTTTTGGTACAAAATCCATGTATAATTTGTTCTTTCTCATTGTAAACGGGATGGTTCTTTTCCCTCATTACCTATTTATGATATTATGTATTTTCTGTGGCATAAGATTATTCTTAAGATTTTAGATCTTTGTCTAAAATTTTTGATAAGATATTTTATCTTTGTTTTGTAATACTTGCAATATTTTGTGTATTTAATATTTTTCATAATATTTTGTAGACTCTGTTTAATACTTCTTTATTTTTTGGTGTGCAGGCTTCCTTTGGTTGGTTGGCCATGGACACTTTTGTCTGGCCATGGACACTTTTGTCTCTAGTTTGTTATTTAGTTATTATTATTATTATTATTGTTATTTGTTATTTTTTATTTTAATTATCCTTAGTACTATTAACTTTATTTTAGGTACGGTTGTTGATTTTTTTGTTTTTATTTTTGGTTATTTTCTATTGTGGCTTTTATATCTTTACATTTGTGAGCATGGGCATGCTTTTTTGCGGTTTATTGGATTCAATGGGTCAGAAAATTAAGGAATACCTTAACAACCCATAATGCAGACATAAAGCTAATGTGGATTTCGTAGGTGTGATGGGCAAAGGCAAAGGAGGTTTGTAACAGGGGAATTTACTTGTTTATGGGCAAACACAAGAGAGGTATGCATGGTGGAATTTACTCGTTTGCTACTAGATAAGTATATGGTTTTATGCCAAATTTACTTGTGGTTTCATGCTTATTTTAATTTAAGTCATTTGTTGTTTCACCATTATATCATGTGTGTTTGTTGATATTTACATGCAATAAAGATTGAGAAGGTGAACGAGCATTGGTGAAACATTGGTGAAACTACTGAATATCTTTTTGTGAGAGAGACATGGGGCACTATAGCAAAAGTAGAAGCAAAGGTAGAGGATGAGTTATCTTTTGGTGCAACACTTGTTGTTCTTTAGTGAAATTCTCCTAGTTTTGATACAATGGTTGTCCATCCCCATCTCTTATTTAACGTTTTTGATTATGGGTTTATGATTTTTGGTTTTAGAATAAGATGTACTTTTATTTAAGTTAAATGCTTCTTATATTATTTGGGATTTACTTATTTATCTAAATGTAGGTAAGCGAAAATTGAGGAGGAAAAAAGTAGAAGTAAAGGCAGACGGTGAGTTATCTTTTGGTGCAAAACTCATGTATGCTCTGTCGTGAAATCCTCCTTGTTTTGATAGATATGGTGGTTCTCTACCATCATCACCAATTTAGGGTTTGTTATTTTTGGTATTAGAATAAGATGAAAGTTGCGACAAGATGGTGGGGATGAGGAATATCACCTCACTAATGATGGCCTAATCAAGTTCAAGAGCATAATTTATGTGCCAAACAGTGATGAAATAAAGAGGCTCATAATGAAGGCGTTCCATGCCAAACCTTATTCAACCCATCAAGGGTACTAAAAGATCCTCATGACCATTAAAAAGTTCTATTGTTGGCCAAATTTGAAGAAAGAAGTGGTTGATTTTGTGGCCAAATGCATAGAATGCCAACAAGTAATTGCTGAGTGCAAGCACCCAACATGTTTGTTGCAACCCATTCCCATTCCAAAATGGAAATGGGAGGTAATATCCATGGATTTTATCATAGGTTTCTAGAACCTCCAAGCACAACATGATGCTATCATGATGGTGATTGACAAGTTGAGCAAGGTGACACAAATTTTCATAAAATAAATCACCAGACTACATGGTATCCCCAAGAAAATTATTTCAAATTGAGAAGCTAAGTTCACTTCAAGATTTTGGAAGGAACTGTTTGCAAGTTTGGGGACCGATTTGGCATTTAGTACAACATATCATCCACAATCAGACGAGCAAACGGAGAGGACAAATAGAATCCTCGAGGATATGTTGAGTATGTATGTAATGCATCAACCCAAGAAGTGGGAGGAGTACTTGTCACTCGTAGAGTTTGCATACAACAATGGATACCAAGAATCCATAAAAATGAGTCCATTTGAGGCATTGTATGGGAGGAGTTGCAATTCTCCTATCAGTGATCCAGTGATCCAGTGAACAGGGTCCATATTGGGTTAATATGCTTAAGGAAATGGAGCAATAAATTCAGATTATCGAACATAATCTGAAGATGGCACAAGATAGGTAGAAAATCTATGCAGATCGGCATAGGGTGCATAAAGAGTTACAAGTTGGGGAACACATTTACTTGAGAATCAAACCCAAGAAGAGTTCCTTGAAGATTGGGTCATGTGCCAAGTTGGCACCATGATATTGTGGGCCATATGAGATCCTTGAAAGGATTGGACTAGTGACCTATTGCTTGGCTTTACCTCCATTAGTTAAAGTTTATGATGTTTTCCATGTCTCTTTGTTTAAGAGATATGTGCAGGATCTTAATCATGTGATTGATTGGTTTGTGCTATAGGTAGAACCAGAAGGAGAGTTTCAGCCTTTACCTCCATTAGTTAAAGTTTATGATGTTTTCCATGTCTCTTTGTTTAAGAGATATGTGCAGGATCTTAATCATGTGATTGATTGGTTTGTGCTATATGTGGAACCAGAAGGAGAGTTTCAGCCAAAGCCATTGTGCATTCTAGACCAGAGGAGTCTCATGCTCTAGAATCGAGCCATAGAGCAAGTCAAAGATAAAGTTATAGTGCAGTGGAAGCACTTTGGGCTAGAGGAAACCACTTAGGAGATGACTAATACCATGAAGTCTATTTATCCATTTTTGTTTGTTGGTTGAAGCAAATGCATATATGACTGTAAATACTGTATAAAGCTCCATGAAACAATGTGTGCTTTATTTTGTTTTTGGTGTTGCATATGAGAAAAAAAACATTGAGGGCGGTGTTCCCTAAAGGGGGAGGGTTTTGTGACAACCCAATTCGAGTTTCCTCATGAAAATTTCAATGTAAATATTTGTACAAGAAAATTAAAATTGGGCTGAGTCAAGGGCTACAGATTCTAGAGCTGAGGAGGTTGTTTGCTTGGGGTAGTCAAGGGTTCCTTGTGCGAGAAATCTAAGCTGTTATGCTAGCCATTAAAGGCTGCTTGGTATGTTTAATGAATTGGTTTTTTGAAGTTAATTTGGTTGCAAGAGAAGTACACAAGCCCATGTTGCCTTGGAGAACCAAGACAACAAGGACAAAAATTAATGAAGTTCAATGTGTTGGCGGTTAGGACAGTGATAGTCAAGCACTGCGTAAGAGAAGGAAAATAAGGTAGTTCGACCTCATTGGTAGACTCACTTAAACACACACTTGGGGATTCATTCATTCATTCAACCAAATCCATCCAATTTCGAGAAACATTCTACAGAGAACAGAGTTGAAGAGAAGAGAAGATAGTGACAACAATTCGGTTGGCATGACTGGCATGAAGATGGTCTATCCCTAGTGAGGAACAATTCCTCTCGAGTCCCTGTAAAGCCAAAGGGTGGATATTGTCTTTCTTTGGATTCCCTTGATGGTGTGGGTGGAGGATTGTGCCCTTGGACTCGTGGAGGGAGGACCTCTGAAGCCTTTCTTACTGTGATGTTTACAGTGGGTTTTGGATTCCCTGTATATTATTGGACGATTGAATCTCTGGTGGGTGGTGGAGGTCCTCTGGAGTCCTTGTTTTAGTGGGTAGTTGGAGTTTTAATCCTTTGTGCAAGCCCCTCAAAGTCCAAAATCTGGCTCGGGGGTGATAGTTGCAAGTGAGCTTTGGCTACAACTATGTATGATTGGGTGGAGAGTCCTTGTCCCAGACTCAGATGCCCATGATAGATAAGATAAGTCTTCCTTCTTATACCTGCAACTTTAATGAATGAATGCCTCTTTTCTGGTTGAATGATGGTTGCATTAGTTAAGGAATGCTTCTGATGATTTTGTTTACATCCCACTGTAATTTGGTTTGGAAATAGGGAACTTCGGTTAAAGACATTGATATTTGTTTTACAGTGATAATTTGAAGGGAAGGAGACCCTGTTAAATGGTTCTTGTGACTGTGATTTCCTCTCAGCGCTCTGAATGCAAGGAGGCACACACACACACACACACACACACACACACACATACACACACTAGTGTCAGAGGCACTGAGTGTGTTTCTATTACGTTGTTGGTGGGGGTGAGCATTGGTAAGGGCATCACGACCTTCGTTGTCCAAGTAATACAACGGGTCGATTTAGCCAGGGAGGGACTCTGAGCATACCGGGTCTTTAGAGGCAGAGCCCAAACTAAGCATGCCAACTAGTCCTTCTGTAATCGTGCTCTACTCAAGGGCATATACATATATATGTATATTTGGTGAGGTTTGAAGGCTCTGGTCATGGGATTTGGAAAAAGGTCGGTGACCTTCATTTAACAACCCAAGTCCTTGGAGGGACAAAAGATAAAAGACAATTTTTTTTAATCCCATTCTTCTAACAGCCCCAGAGTAGTTGGATATGTGGCAAGTCGGGGGGGTTGTCAGAGGAAATCACTTTAAAAAGGAAGGATCAATAATCTATCTGTGAAATGATTCCACTAAGCCCATTCAAGGAGAGGCACAACGATGATTCAATGCTTCAAGGAAGCTAAAGGCTCTCCAAGAATGAACTAGGATGGAGACCAAGACCTAGGGCTTAAAAATTTCGAATAATGATAGGTATGTCTAGAGTCAAGGCTCCAAAGGTGAGATAGGACCTCTCAAGAAGTTTGCGAAATGGTTTGACACCTCAAATAGGCCTTTCACTTTTCTTGAGAGACCTAGTAAAAGCTTACGCTAGACTTGGGGATTTTAGGGATAAACGTGGGAAGAATTTCTTCCAAGTTATTCACTAGGCCTAGGTAAGAGAGTAGTAAGGGTCTCTTATGATTTATTCCACCAAATACTAAGCTCATATGACCCCCAAGAAGGCCACCTTAACCAAGGAAAACTAACTATATTTCCCTTCTATGGCATACCTAGGGCATACAAATTTATGGAGAAATAACCATGGAAATTCTACCGAAATTTGAGATCCTTTAGAGGAGACACAAAGGAAAAGTTATATCTAAACAAAATTTGAAAATTCCTACTCCAAATAATTTCGCTAGATGCCCTAGATAGATGTTCAAGGAAAGCGGGGCTGAAATTTTGGAGATAAGAAAAGAAAGGGAAGGAAAGTTTGACGACCAATTTTTCTTGAACTAATGTCTAACTTTTCTTGGGCTATGGAGTCTAAGATCATTCAAGATTTTCCAAAATTGTATTCAAGGAGGATAAAGAATGATGCCCTAGCAACTAATCTTCAACATTTACCTACTCAAGATTTATGGATATTCATGGAAGAGAAACAAATTTCCATCCACTAGGAACATTCGTCTAATTGTCATGCCACGAGTGACATGTGCAATTTGCAACCAAATATCCTTTTACAATGATATTCAACAAATTAGGGCACAAAAGAATTAACTAGTTATAATAATTTCACACATTAGACATTGTGTAAACCTGTTGCGCTTCTTCTTGTGTATTTTTTCAAATACACTCCAGTTGCGCTCACATCCTGAGGAGCTACATGTTTGGCTGAGGATTCGAATGGCAAGCTTTTGCAGAAGGGGTACCCTGGCACCATACATTCTCCACCATGCATCTACAACAAAATTACAAATAAAATTCTAAATAAACATAAAAAAAATGGAATTTGAAGAGACAATGAAATTTGAAACAGACTAAAAAATACTTGGCATTCTAATCGTATTATCAGTCACACCATGTCAAAGCCAAATGTGGCACCTGCGATCCTATATGTCTCAATTTCTTTAGAGATTTATGTATGTTATGCTGGAGATCGCACCATCCTTTGGACACAGGTTAAGAATCCATCCATGATCTCAGCATCAAATATGAACCCACATGCGTAAGAAAATGCGGGGTTCAGGAAAATCCCAGCAACATGAATGGGACGATGGAGTGTGTTGTTCCATCATTCATCAATCACTCCCCATAGGAGTTGTCTCTGAAACCCCTCATCTCCCTTATCATCATAGTAGGCCCGAATGGCTTCTTTGGCCCTGTCCATGGCCTCATACAAATAACCCATTGCGGGTTTCTCACTATCAACTAATCGAAGAACCTTTACCAAAGGTTCAGTAACGACGCACACCTCCTGCACTCTCGCCCATAAGTTTTCCTGGTATGAAACTAGTTTGCATATGGCCTCTCCCTCTGGTTTGAGGCTCATTGGCAAAGCATGTCACTCCTTTGAAAGAAACATTCTCTTCACATCCCACATAGAATTCAAGAGGGATTGAAGAGATATGAAACTAGTGGCAAACTGTGTAATGGCGGGGTGCACCAATTCTTTATTGTTGGTGAATCTTCTCATCAAGCTAAGCACATATGTATGATTGTATATAAATTTTGTAATGCTTTTGGATGACTCAACAATATCTTTGACAAAGGAAATTTTCCCTATGTCCTCCAACATCAAATCAATACACTGTGCAGCACAAGGTGTCCAAAACAAAGTAGGATGCCTGTCCATAAGCATCTTGCCAGCAACAACATAATTTGCAGCATTGTCCTTTTTGACTTGGACAACATTTTCTGCACCCACCTCCAAAATAAACACATCCAACAAATCACATAAAGTTTTTGCATCTTTGATTTGTGTAGTTGCATCAACAGATTTGATAAATATAGTCCCCTTGGGACTACTAACCAAGAAGTTTAAAGGGTTCTCCCCTTTTGGTTAGTCCAACCATCTGACATCACAGTGCATCTTGTTTGTGCCCATGATTCTCTAAAATCCTCCAATCTTTTGGTGCAGTCAAGCTTTTCATTTTGAAGAATCTGACCTATCATGTCATGATAAAAAGGTATTTTGTACCCTGGGCCAACAATTGAAATAGTATCAACAACGGGCTGGAAAAATGGAATATCACTCCAAAAAAGAAATTTTGCCAGCAACTTGTCAGCTTGTTCTTTCTCAGTTTTTTTTTAGCATTGAACTGATAGATGGTTGTGAACCAGGTGTGGTTCGAGGAACAAGAAATGATGAGGCAGCTACCGGGTTGGTTGATGTTGTAGTAGAACCACTACCACTTCCTTGTTCAACTGACTTTTTTAGTTCCCTTTTCATTTCTGCTTTGGCCTTTCTAGTGTGGTCTAAAGTTTCCAATGCTTTCATGGCTCTTCAAATGAGTTCAGGATTTGTCTCTGTGCAAGGCCCTACATCAAATCCAGGGATTTGTACAAGGTGATACTTCAATTTGTACACCCCCCGGACATATGGTGCCCACACAACTTGCAAGACAAGTTTATTCTATCATTCGGAGCATCCGGTTCACCAAATTCCCAGAAAGGGTCCAATTTCCTTGGCATGTTTGATTTTTAACTTTGAAGTTGAAAGTTTGAATGATGTTTCGATGAACCTATGGGAAAATAATGATTACAATTTAGTATTTACAAGTTACAAACTTACAATTTAGTATTTTACTATTTACATTGTACAAAAACTAAAAAAAAATTACATACAATTTAAGAAACCCCATTCCAAACCCAACAAAAAAAACTAAAAAAAATAAAAAAATACATTGGACAAATGTCAAAAACCCCATTCCAAACCCAACTAAAAAAACAAAAAGAAAAAATTACATTGGACAAATGTCAAAAACCCTATTCCAAACCCAACCAAAAACATAGAAAAAAAAAACAAAGTTACAAAACAATGAAGACACAAAACATTGGTGTCTATATCGGTTTTATGGAGATAATGTGTCTCCTCCTTAGTTCATTCTTCGATTTTCTCCTCTAGTTAGTTGATTTAGCTCCAAAATCTCAAAGTCTCCAAGTCTCGAAGTCTCCAAACCCCAGCGCGCCTTCTACTGTCCAAATGACCAAAAAAAATCGTGTTTTTCCCTTTAAACACACGCTACTCGACGGACCCACGATTTTTACCGAAAAAATCGACTAAATTTTTATTTTTACTTTTCCGATTTTATCTCCCGATTTAATCATGGTTTTGAAAAAATCGCGATAGAACGATAATATCGCGATTTTTCCTCGATTAGTGTAACACTGGTCCCAACCATCTTTTGCATTTTGTGATATTATTTTCTGTTGCATGTGGCCATGATATGCTTTTATCAAGCATATCATTTTTTTAGCAGCATCAACCTTTGGGGCAACATTTCCAAGCTCAACCCAAACATGCGGAAAATGGGACCGTGCTACCAAAATTAGGGTTTCTAAGTAGTAGTGCCCATCTTGAAGCTATAAGTCAGTTGGGGAGATCCCATGGGACTAGGGTTGAGGATTAACTCCCCCTTTAAGGTGAAGGAGCAAGACTATAATTAAAACCCTTCCTTTTTCCAAGTCACCCAATAATCCGTACCCAATGTGCGCAAGGAAAAACAAGAATAAACACCCGATTGCACAATGAAAAACATACCTTTAAGATTGGATGGACCACCTTCAAACATATGTTCTTGAAAAGTGGGCGAGGACACATATGCCTGGCTCAGGGAGTGGAGATCAACTGGTACAATATATCGACTACACAAGTGGCTATTAGGGGTTGTTGGCTACTGGTTGAAGACAAATATGGAAGACATTTTCTCCTATTGGGTCATCCACTTGTGGTGGGTAACAATACCCACTGTAATTTCTGAGTTTAATTGGTTTTCTGAGTGAGACATTTTATCAAATAGTTTGACGAATTTTTTTCTTATTGTGTCATCCACTTGTGGTGGGTAACAATACCCACTATAATTTCTGAGTTTAATTGGTTTTTTGAGTGAGACATTTTATCAAACAGTTTGAAGTCATACTGTTGTAGGTGCTCATTTCATAATTTGTGTCACAGTCCAATTATATAGTATGAAATTTGCTCATGAAAACACTTTTAAAACAACACATATCATTCATGTAATAGCCATAAATTATTTAGATCACAATTGTGTGCAAATAAAGGAGCATCTTCAAATTTAATGACTGGAAATGAATTGATACACAATATTTAGCCTCTAACTAAATACATATCAGAGTTTGCGAACTTGGAGAATGGTATAGAGGAACCTAATATATATATATATATATGTGTGTGTGTGTGTGTGTATCGCTTCAGCAAAGCAACTCCCAATACAAGATCAATCTCTGTATAATATCAGCAGGTTGTGCAAGAGGATAAGGAACTTGGTATACACACACAAGAAACTCCAACAAGAGGATACCCACGAATCCTTTAGATTTTATAGCAATCTTCAGCAGTGAGATGTCACTCGACCCACAAAACAGAACACAATCAATGCTCAATAAAATGAACTCGACTAGTAGAATGTAGAGAGGGTTTTGACCCAAACAATGACAAACTAGACCTCTTGGTAACCATAACTCGGCTAGCCAAACATTAATAACTTGTCCCCACAAATGATAAACTTGTTCAACAGAAGAAACATGGGAATCTCATCCCTTTCAGTAGAGAATTTGTACCACTGAAAGAACGATGTACTCGGCTCTTTATTAAATGATAAATACACTGCCTTCCCCACAGAATATGACCAACAAGGAATGAGAGGTAGCTCGACCTTGGAATACAATGAATTTGGCCCTCATTAAGCTGAGAACCTCACCCTCCTTAAAGGGTATGCCCAACCTCCCCAAGAGATGAGAGAAATCCCATATTAGAAAAATAAATCCATTGATAACTTTGAGGGTTTACTTCTTTGTGCAAGTATCTTGTCCTTTTAGAAATGCAATGGCGAAATCACGAAATCTCTCCAAACCAAGTAGGGTGTATAGTTTCAACACCAAAGCTAGCAATGACGGTTAGGGTTTCCCAAACCCCAAGCTTCTTTGAAAAAGTTCTAAAAAAACTTATTTTTTCAAATTGCAAGTGATAGAGCGAATTGCAAAAGAGAGAATGAGGAGAGACTCCTCACTTTTCTCTTTTTATAATTTTGTGATGGTCACTTATGCTCACATTTTACCTTTTATAATCTCATAAAATAGTAGGGTGTATAGTTTCAACACCAAAGCTAGCAATGACGGTTAGGGTTTTCCAAGCCTCAAGCTTCTTTGAAAAAACTCTAAAAAAACTTATTTTTTCAAATTGCAAGTGATAGAATGATGAGAGACTCCTCACTTTTATCTTTTTATAATTTTGTGATGACTACTTTTATTCACATTTTATCTTTTATAATCTCATAAAGTCACTTTAGAATTTTTTTCATATTATAAAATAAAAGTGACTTTTCATTAGCCGAACATATGCCCCCAGTTTCATTATTTAATTATTTATAATGTTTTTCCTGCATGAATCATGTCTTTTTATTCTCTACCTTAGCCTACGAAAACTTATTAGGCTAGTGAATCATTGTCTTGTATCTCATAAGCGGTTGGGGACATTACGAATCTCGAGATCAACCCTTCTACTTAAAAGACTAGCAAAATTAATTGCTGGTTTTCTACTCCTACATAAGGAAAACTAACAGATCCCGTAAGAGCTTCACTGAACTCAAATTGTGCGAAGGCAATGCTATAATGGGATGCGAACCGACCAAGTTTATCATCATCTGTTGCATCATGTATTGGCTTCCTTGGTAGAATAGAGCCATTACAAATGACAGTATAACAAAAAACTCTTCCCAACGTCTCGATAACAAAAAATATTATTCCAATCAATCCGTATTGTGCTTCCCTCCAACCGTTTATAACAAAATTGAGCAAACTTAACAGTGAAATTTCTTGGGGAAAAACATTAAAGTTCTGAAAACATTTATAATATGGTGCACAACCTTAACAATCAGGTTTCCCAAAATCACCATTTCATTTGTTTATCGTTGTTAGTTTGATTGTGTTCATATACTTTTGTTTCTAAGGTTGTGTTTATTCATTGTGAGTAGGCTATCTCTATTGAGCAACTTAACAGGAAATAAATGCTAGGAAAGAAGAAATTGTGGCAAAGCAGCATGGAAATATCAGTTGAAAAGGAACAATAAATGATGCAAACCAAGAGTAGTAGGAAGAGGAGTTGTTATGGTGTCGGAACCATCATTACAAGACCATGATAAAGGTCGAGCCTCAAGAAAGAAAATTTGCACTGAACATGAAATCTCCCTATATATCTTCAATCTTTTCGAGAACCACAGACCTGACGTGATACAAAATGGCATTGAATCACTTTGATAATAATAATCAAAAGATATGACATTGATATACCCACCCTAACCTGATCTCATGCAAATCGTTCATTCAATGGACACCCAAAATAGGATCCCACAACAATAACGCACACTGGCTTACTTGGAAGTCTTTGAATAATGCCATGTCAAAAGACAATATTCTGAAAGATGTGTACCTTGCAAGTACTATTCTCCATTAGATGTTTTTGGTCTTTAAATCTGCAAGAGCTGATGATGTACTCATGGACTCACATTTGCTAGGTTGCGTTCACGGAAGCGTTTCACCATTATTGCAAGTAGGACTGAACTCCATCCAGTTATCGATCTCTCCTGATAAACATCTCTTGTATGTAAATCGCAGGGATGCAAAGATTCCAAGCCTTGACCATAGGCAAGGGTCCTCAGAAAAGCTTCTATTGTTGGTTTGGCTGATGAGCTCAATCGCCACTGGTTCTGTTAATGAATTCCTAGAGAAAACTACAGAGTTGAGCTTCAAAGAAGCCAAGCTGTTCGTTATTTCTCTGGAAAGCATATTGTGGGAAAGATTCAGAGAATTAAGGACTTCCGTAGAACAGAGGGTGGAGGGAATGACTCCTGTGAGCTATTGTATGCAAGATTAATGGAAGATAGAAACTTAGTGTCCAATCTGACCTGGTATGGGTCCTCCTCGTAAGGTACAGTTCCAGTTAACGTCAATTTTTGTCAACCGCGAAGCATGTCCAATCTCTTCTGGCAAGTTTCCAGAGAATCCATTTCTTTGCAGATATAATCCATATAAATTTCCTACATTTGCAATTGCAGGAGCAATCTCCCCGTCAAAAGTGTTGAAGCTAAGATCCAGCATCGAAACATGTGGGAACTCCAATTTTCCCTGGGAATTCTTCCTTTCAGTTTCTTATTCACATGAAAACACAACATACTCTGACTGTCTCCTCACGACTCAGGGATTTTCCCTGTAGACAAGAATTTACTGAAACTTGCCTCCACTGCACAAATCTAGCAGACAAGAATTTACTGAAACTTTCCTCCACTGCACAAATCTAGCAGACAAGAATTTACTGAAACTTGCCTCCACTGCACAAATCTAGCGGAAGGGGGTCACTGAGCTTGTTCTGTGAGACATCAATCATGTTGAATTCAGATATAAAATCCAGCTTTGGGGGAAAGGGCACTGTGAAAAAGTATATAGAGCATGAATTAAGCAGACAAGCTTAAAAATAGCTTTTCATTTTCATATCTTGAGTTTTAGATGCAGATGGCAGAGTTGTTTTTTGGGCTGTTATTAAACCAGATTTGCAAGAGAGGTTTAGATGCAGATGGTAGAGTTGTTTTTTGGGCTGTTGTTATCAAACTAGACTTGCAAGCCCAAAAGTCAGAAATCGAAGCAGATTGAGTATTTTCAGAGACTTCAAGCCCAAAAGTCAGAAATTGAAGCACAACATAGCAGCAGGTTGTCAACAATCACAAACTCCTTTAAGTATTCTCACAGTCTTCACTTAACATCCCTCCTTCCGTTCTGGAGGCATCATCATAATCAGGTTTAATGATTCTTGGATCTAATGTTACTAATAGAATCCTTACTGTGATAAATTGTCAATTTTTAGTGTTAATAGTTAATCGGTTGTGTTGCATGACAAAATTACCACATCAACATCTTCATAATTCCTTCTATCTTCATTTTTAACTTTAGTATTACATGTTGTCAGTCCATAGTCTTTTATTTTCATAAGCTTGGGACCTCTATTGGTGGACAGAACATCTCTGGCACCAATCTCCAGATCGAGCATTCTTCTTAAGGGACTAGTAAAAATTTCTGCTAGATTTCCTATGAAGCAATTCCTACATCAGGAAAACTAACAGATCCCGTAGGAGATTCATTGAACCCAAGTTGTGCAAAGAAATGCCATAATGGGATGCGAACCAGCCAACTAAGTTTATCATCATTAGTTTATCATGAATTGGCTTCCTTGGCAGTCTTTGAATAGAGCCATTTCAAAAGGAATCCTAACAGAGAACTCTTCCCAATGTTTGGATTACGAAAACTATTATTCCTCCACTCAACCATATTGTGCTTCCCTCCAACCATTTATAACAATGTTGATCAGACTTAACAATCAAGTTTCTTGGGGATCAACAGTAAAGTTCTGCTCCTCCACTCAACCCATGTTGTGCTTCCCTCCAACCATTTATAACAATGTTGATCAGTCTTAACAGTCAAGTTTTTTGGGGATCAATAGGAAAGTTCTACATTTATGACAGAGTTGCACAGCCTTAAAAATCATGTTTCCCTGAATCACTTTTTTATTTGTTTATCATTGTCTGTTAAATTATTTTCATCTATTTTTGTTATAAGTATTTGTGCTTATTGTGCACAGGGTACAGAGATGAACGAAATGCGAGGAAACAGAAAATTGTGCCCAATGGCAATGTATTATTAATGTAGCAAAATTGACAATTTCCAGGGCAGAGGGCGGCCCAGAGTCGAAAAAGAGATGGGAGTTGCGGTCTCATTTTGGTATTCACAATGTCATTAATATAAATAACCTCAAGCTGTATGGGCACCCCTCGCTGGAAGATGAAGTCTCCATGTGTCACGGGGCTTCTCTATCGTTTGGACCACTTTCCACTAGAACCACCTTCTACGGGATGGATCACTGGATTCGATGAATAGCGAGAAAGGTTGGGAGTTCCATTCTCTTGGAGTCAGCCCCGTTAAGCCAACCAGTGAATCCTACAAACGCACAGACTATAGCTGCAAGGAGATTGTCTGCTAAGATATCAATGAGAGTATTGATGGACTTCCATTCTCCTGGAATCAGTGCCCTCAAGCCAACCAGTGGATCCTACAAAGACACGGACTGTAGCTGCAATTAGATTATCTACTAAGATATTACAAAGGCACAGACTATAGCTGCAAGGAGATTGTCTACAAAGATACTAATGAGAGTATTGATGGACTTGCATTCTCCTGGAATCAGTGCCCTCAAGCCAACCAGTGGATCCTAAAAAGACACGGACTGTAGCTGCAAGTAGATTACCTACTAAGATATTAATGAGAGTATTGGTGGACAGGATGCAGATACAAGATGCATAGATACAGAGTATCCGAGAGCAGGGTTGTGGTGCCAGAACTAGATTAAGGGGCATTTCATCATGGAAGGAAGGTCTACCAATCTGCTGACGGCGGCAACTGAGGTCCGTCGCAGTTACACCATTTGGAGGTATAACTCGGCCATGATAAATGTTGTCTTCCATAACAGTTCAAAGCACTGATATAGCATGAGTTAAAAATTACTTAGAAATTGCTTTTTCATATCTTTTGCCTTTTAGATGCAGCTGGCTGAGTTGTTTTTTGGGCTGTTGTTATCAAACCAGATTTGCAAGAAGATTTTTAGATGCAGATGGTAGGGTTGTTTTTGGGCTGCTTTTATCAAATCAGGTTTGAAAGCCGAAATCAGAAATTGAAGCACTTCATAGTAGAAGGTCGTCCTCAATTACAAACTCGGAGGATTCTCATAGTCTTTAAGCCGATAAATCAGAAATCGAAGCATACCATATCAGAATACCCTCATCAATAAAAAAATTCTGGATTCTGTCTTCACATCCCTCCTTCAGTTCCAGTGGCATCATCATATTGAGGTTTAGTGGTTCCAGATCAGAGAGTCCTGGATTCTCATAGTCTTCACACCCGTCCTTCTGTTGGTCCATACAATATGGGATACCAATTGAATACTATTTATCTTGGACAATCGATTGGATGTTGTAAATTGCACCATAAACAGCATTGTGCCCAGAACTGCAAAGTGTGTTGGTTTTGCTTTTACAATAAAAAACAACAGTCAGCAAGTCAGACTTGTCAGCTCTTCTAACGGAGAGTACCCAATAACATTCTGGACTCGAAGATTTATACCAATGTGTTCAGACTGGTGATGGATACCAATGTGTTCAGACTTGGCAGCTCTTAAAAAAACAACAGTTAGCGAGGCAGCAAGTCAGACTTGGCAGCTCTTCTAACGCAGAGCACCCAATAATATTTTGGACACGAAGATTTATACCAATGTTTTCAGACTTGTTCAGAGGTTTTTGGCATCTTTATTCTTGGGTAAAGCGGATCTCTATCCTATTTCCTCATTCTTTGTGTGTTCAGTACTTCCGGCGTCACTATCTGATGTAGTGTTGTTGTTGTTAGATCTGAAAATATTACTTAATTGATTTTCATATTTTGAGTTTTAGATGTAGTGTTGTTATTGGTAAATTTGGTAGATCTGAAAATATTACTTGAAAATTACTTAATTGATTTTCATATTCTGAGTTTTAGATGCAGATGGCAGAGTTGTCTTTTGGGCTGTTGTTATCAAACCAGATTGGCAATTAGAGTTTTAGATGCTGATGTCAAAGTCGTTTTTTGGGCCGCTTTTATCAAATCAGATTTGAAAGCCGAAATCAGAAATTGAAGCACATTATAGTAGAAGGTCGTCCTCAATTACAAACTCGGAGGATTCTCATAGTCTTTAAGCCGATAAATCAGAAATCGAAGCATGCCATATCAGAATGTCATCGTCAATAAAAAATTTCTGGATTCTGTCTTCACATCCTCCAGTTCCAGTGGCATCATCATATTCAAGTTTAATGATTCCAGATCAAGTTTAATGAATATGTCAATGTCTCTGCAGCACTTTTAATCAGACTGATGCAATGTGCATATTTCTTGTCGACTCAAAGGGAGCTCTTTGGCAAAGTTATCTACCCTTTACTGAAGAGGTTTTTGGCATCTGTATTCTTGGGTAAAGCGGATCTCTATCCTATTTCCTCATTCTTTGTGTGTTCAGTACTTCCTGCGTCCCTAGCTGCTGATAAAGTGTTAGTTGTTAGATCTGAAAAAATTACTTAAAAATTGCTTTTCATATCCCGAGTGTTAGATGCAGATGGCAGAGATGTTTTTGGGGCTGCTTTTATCAAATCAGAAATCAGAAATTGAATCACATTATAGTAGAAGGTCGTCATCAATTACAAACTCTGAGGATTCGGATAGTCTTCAAGCCGACAAATCAGAAATCGAAGCATACCATAGCAGAATGTCATCGTCAATCAGAAAATTCTGGATTCTATCTTCACATCCATCCTTCAGTTCCCGTGGCGTCATGATAATTCAGGTTTAATGATTCCAGATAAGAATGTCCTGGATTCTCAGTCTTCACATCCCTCCTTCAGTTGGGGATTCTCATAGTCTTCAAGCCGACAAATCAGAAATCGCAGCATACCGTAGCAGAATGTCATCAATCAAAAAATTCTGGATTCTGTCTTCACATTCCTCCTTCAGTTCCAGTGGCATCATCATATTCAGATTTAATGATTCCAGATCAGGAAGTCCTGGATTCTCAGCCTTCACATCCCTCCTTCAGTTGGGGATTATCATAACCTTCAAGCCGATAAATCAGAAATCGAAGCATACCATAGCAGAATATCAATCAGAAATTCTGGATTGTCTTCACATCCCTCCTTCAATTCCAGTGGCATCATCATATTCAGGTTTAATGATTCGTGGATGCTTAGTCTTCACATCACTACTTCAGTTGGTCCATACAATATGGGATCCCAATTGAATATCGCCATCTTGGATAATCAATTGGATATTGTAAATTGCACCATAAACAGCATTGCTTTCAGATCTACAAAGTGTACTGGTTTTGCTTTTACAATAAGAAAGCAACAGTCAGCAAGTCACGGGCAATATTGTCTTGGATCTAATCGCTTACCAGTCTATATTCATACAATATGGGATCCCAATTGAATATTGCATATATTGGATATCACAAATTGCAAGATTATGAGCCCAAAACTGCAAAGTGTGCTGGTTTTGCTTTTGCAATAAAAGGCGTTGAATTTATGGTATTTGAACTTTTGGTTCAAAAGTGTTAGGGACTTTATACATATTTCAAGGTGGGTCCATATGACATTAATGCGTTTGATTTCTAACAATGTCTTCTTAAAAATCGAAATGGATTTGATTAAATCCTCATGTTTAGGAAGTTTGTGCAAGTTTGTGCAGATCCTTTGTTAAAAGATAGTGTTCCTGAGAGAATTTAAATGCACTGAATACTTAGAAATTTAATTTATGGTATTTGAACTTTAGTTCAAAAGTATTATGGAACTTTATACATATTTCAAGGTGGGTCTATATGACTTCATGTTTAGGAAGTTTGTGCAGATCCTTTGTTAAAAGATAGTGTTCCTGAGTTATAGTATATATGACTTCATGTTTAGGAAGTTTGTGCAGATCCTTTGTTAAAAGATAGTGTTCCTGAGTTATACTATATATGACTTCATGTTTAGGAAGTTTGTGCAGATCCTTTGTTAAAAGATAGTGTTCCTGAGTTATACTATATATGACTTCATGTTTAGGAAGTTTGTGCAGATCCTTTGTTAAAAGATAGTGTTCCTGAGTTATACTATATATGACTTCATGTTTAGGAAGTTTGTGCATATCCTTTGTTAAAAGATAGTGTTCCTGTGTTATACTATAAATTTAAATGCACTGAATACTCAGCAAGTCAAATTTTTATGGTATTTGAACTTTAGTTAAAAAGTGTTATGGAACTTTATACATATTTCAAGGTGGGTCTATATGACTTCAATGCATTTGATTTCTAATTATGTTTTTCTTAATACATTTTATTTCTAATCATGTTGAATTAAATTTCTATAGTTAGACTCTTACTTTTTTAAATATATTGAATTAAATTCCTATGTTTAGACTCTTCTTTTTAAAGAGCAAGTATTGGTGACTTCAATGCATTTTATTTCTATTCATGTTTTTCTTAAAAATCGAAGTAGGTTTGAATTAAATTCCTATGTTCAAAGACTCTTACTTCTTTTTAAAGGTGATTTCAATGCATTTTATTTCTAATCATGTTTTTTCTTAAAAATCGAAGTAGGTTTGAATTAAATTCCTGCAGTAGTCTATAACGCGATTTTTTGAAAGCTTTTCCGGCAGATTTTTCCGGTCAAAATCTGGCAGCAATTCATTGGAATCTCAAGTTTGATAACTAGTTTCTGCACAATCAATGGCTCCCAGGGGTTTTTCAGGGCGTTGAATCCAAATATACAGTTAAAAAACCATTTTAACTACTAAAAATCAAGATTTAACCTCATTTCTTCCGCCGGATTCCGTCACCGGAATCTCCAAAAAGTCGCATTATAGACAACTCCTAAATTCCTATGTTCAAAGACTCTTACTTCTTTTTAAAGTTTTTAAAGGTGACTTTAATGCATTTTATTTCTAATCATGTTTTTCTTAAAAATCGAAGTAGGTTTGAATTAAATTCTTTTCAGTATTATTATCATTTGGTTATGTGATCATATAAATTTCAAGGTGGCTCCATTATATTTTAATGCAATATAAAGTTATTTGATTATACATATTTCAAGGTTGCTCTATATGCTTTCAATGCAATATAGAATTTATGGTACTTGTTACATTTCAATGCAATATTCTGATGCAATATAGAATTTCAATGCAATATAGAATTTATGGTATTTCCTATATTTCAATGTAATATAGTATTTATGGCATTTGAAATATAAAGTGATTTGATTATACATATTTTAAGGTTGCTCCATATGATTTCAATGCAATATAGAATTTATGGTATTTGCAATATAGAATTTATACTTGTTATATTTCAATGCAATATAGAATTTATGGTATTTGCAATATAGAATTTATGGTAATTGTTATATTTCAATGCAATATTCTGATGCAATATAGAATTTATGGTATTTGCAATATAGAATTTATGGTAATTGTTATATTTCAATGCAATATTCTGATGCAATATAGAATTTATGGTATTTGCAATATAGAATTTATGGTAATTGTTATATTTCAATGCAATATTCTGATGCAATATAGAATTTATGGTATTTGCAATATAGAATTTATGATATTTGTTATACATATTTAAAGGTAGCTCCATATGATTTCAATGCAATAGCTCCATATGATTTCAATGCAATATAGAATTTATGGTATTTGCAATATAGAATTTATGGTACTTGAAGTTATATAGCTTTATACATATTTCAAGGTGGGTGCATATGACTTCTATTGAATTTATAGAATTTATGGTATTTGAAGTTTTGGTTCAATAGTGTTATGCATTTTTATACATATTTCAAAATGGGTCCATTCATTTTATTTCTAATCATGTTTTAAGCTAATTAGCTTTTCTTAAAGTGATTATAGGTATTTCAAAGTTGATCCATGCATTTTAGTGTTATGCACTTTTATACATATTTCAAAGTGGGTCCATTCATTTTATTTATAGTCATGTTTTTAGCGAAAAGCTTTATATATATTTGCTTATAGATATTTCAAAGTTGGTCCATGCATTTTCTTTCTAATCATGTTTTTTTGCTAATTATATTTTTCTTAGAAATCGAAACGGTTTGAATTCAATGCATTTGATTTCTAATCTATGTTTTTCTTAAATTAAAAATCTAAATCTAAATGGATTTGAATTAAATTCCTATGTTTAGACTCTTACTTCTTTAAATATAAAATTTAATTTATAAAATGTATGGTATTTGAAAAATTTTCTTAAATTAAAAATTGAAATGGGTTTGAATTAAATTCTTATTTCTTTAAATATAGAATTTATGGTATTTAAGTTTTTTCTTAAATTAAAGAATTTATGGTATTTAAGTTTTTTCTTAAATTAAAAATCGATTGGTTTGAGTTAAATTCCTATTTCTTTAAATATAGAATTTATGCTATGTGAAGTTTTTTCTAGAAATGGGTTTGAATTAAATCCTATTTCTTTAAATTATGCTATTTAAAGTTTTTTCTAGAATTTATAGTATTTGAAGTTTTGGTTCAAGTGTGTTATGTAGCTTTATACATCTTTATTATTTATGGTATTTGATGTTTTTGTTCAAGAGCGTCATGTAGATTTATACATATTTATTTGAAGAGTGTTATGTAGCTTTATATATATTTACTTGAAGAGTATTATGTAGCTTATACATCTTTATTATTTATGGTATTTGAAGTTTTTGTTCAAGTAGCTTTATACATATTTATTTATGTAGCTTTATGTAGCTTTATATATATTTATTTGAAGAGTACTATGTAGCTTTATACATATTTAAGTTAGGTAACTTTAGACATTTTTATTTGAAAGAGTGTTATGAACCTTTATACATATTTGAAGGCAATGTTGATGTTATAGACTTTTATACATATTTCAAATAATATTTTTTACATCTTTAAGATCTATACATAGAATTTATGGTGTTATGTAGTTTTAGACATATTTATTTGAAGGAGTGTTATGAACCTTTATACATATTTGAAGGCATGGTCGATGTTATGGTGTTATGTAGTTTTATACATATTTATTTGAAGGAGTGTTATGAATACATATTTGAAGGCATGGTCAATGTTATGGTGTTATGTAGTTTTATACATATTTATTTGAAGGAGTGTTATGAATCTTTATACATATTTGAAGGCATGGTCGATGTTATGGACTTTTATACATATTTCAAATAATATATTTTACATCTTTAAGATATCTATACATAGAATTGAATTTATGGTATTTAAAGTTTTGAAAATGATATATTTTACATCCTTAAGAGATTTATACATGGAATTTACATCCTTAAGAGATTTATACATAGAATTTATGGTATTTGAAGTTTTGTAAATGATATCTTTTACATCTTTAAGAGATCTATACATAGAATTTATGGTATTTGAAGTTTTGGTTAACATTGTTATAAACATATTTGAAGGCGTGGTTAATGTTATGGGCTTTTATACAATTTTAAATACTTCTTTAAGAGATCTCTACATAGAAGTTGTGGTATTTGAAGTTTTGGTTAACAATGTTATGAACCTTTATATATATTTGAAATTGATGTTATGGATTTTTATAACACTTTATATATATTTGAAATCGATGTTATGGATTTTTATAACACTTTATATAAATTTGAAATTGATGTTATGGATTTTTATATATATTTCAAATGACATCTCTTACATTTTTAAGAGATCTCTAACTTCTTTAAGAGATCTATATCTACAGTATTTATGGTATTTGAAATTTTGGTTGAAAAGTGTTAGGAAACTTTATAGATATTAGTAAGAGATTTCTAACTTTTTTAAGAGATCTATATGTATATAATTTGTGGTATTTGAAGTTTTGGTTGAAAAATGTTATGAAACTTTGTGTACATATTTCAATGTGGAGTTGATATTATATGATTTCAATGCATTTTATTTTTTAACCATATTTTTCTTAAAAATCAAATTAGTTAATAGTATGTTTTATTAAAAATAACCTTTGGACCTAGAGTGGTGATTTAGAATTTAGGATGGTCATTTTTCAGTAAAATTAATTTGTATACAATCTTAAAAGATGAAAGTACAATATTGTATAAAGTTCTCAAATTAATATACAAGTAATGAGTGAAGAATAATAAAGTTCTCAATCTAATATAATGAGTTTCTTTAGTCACTTAGTGGTCTAAAATGAAACAATATTAAAGTTCTCAAATTAATATAATAAGTAATGAGTTCTCAATTTAAATAATGAGTTTCTTCAATCACTTAGTGGTCTAAAATGAAACAATATTAACAATTAGTTCAACATTTTCTTAAGAGTGGGTGAAGAATAATAAAATTCTCAATTTAATATAATATGTTTAATTAGTCATTAGTGGCAGTTAACAAGGGGATACAAATTGAATGGATTTCATTAAAAATTTTCATATGCTTCTCTTCCCTTTCTAAGTCATAGTTTCCTACAAACAAGTGTTACTGGTAGTTAGCATTAGGCTAGGGTTTATAATGATAGTTAACTTGCATCTGGGCTTGCCTTGGAAAAGGATGGATCATATGCTTTTTCAAATAACATTTAACCTTAATCACACAAATAAAATCATATATTACCCTATTACAATTTAACTTCATACCCAAACAAATAAATCATTTATTATCCTAGTACAATTTAACTTCATACCCAAAAAAATAGATTAACAACATTTTAAACATGACTTCATACCTTTGCAATAGATTTACAAGAAATTCCAAAATATTAAAGTAAAAAAACAAAGAACATTTTTCTAACTTATTTGCCCACAAGTATTTAGTGAATATCTATTTGGCTTTCTTTAAAATGCATCAAAGAATCTATGTGAGCAAGGCCTAATAAAAGTAGATTGGTTAAATTACAAATTCAACAAAAATAAAGCTTGAGAAACCCAATGCACCAAACTCAATTACAAATTCAACAAAGATAAAGCTTGAGAAACCCAATGCACCAAACATTTATTAGCTGATCAAGGTTGAGAAAGCCACTGCAGCAAACATTTATTTGCTTCTCAATTTTTGTGAAATAATAAAAATATTATTATATGCGAATAAAACATTAACACATATTTCTGATTTACTTTTACAATGGTTTTTATCCCAAATCGAACATTAAATAATATGTTTTTCGTTTTTATTTTCACAATGTTTTTCCCAACAAGAAAAAATAAAAAACCACCTCATTTCAAACCAAACTTTTAGAAAGAACCATATGAAATTTCCAGACTATAAACAACTAATTCGGCTCGATCTTGGTCAACAAGATGAGGGTACATTTGCCTCGGACCATTCGCAAACAACTCGATATTTCGCGTTTCTCCTACAACTTGGATGCTGAAATCAGTAAAAACTTGGTAAATTCGTTCTCGGTATCCAATGTGGACGTTCAAAAATCAAACAGTAAAAGATCATCTGATACTTGAGTTCACATTCTCTGAAATATGTCCCCCGATCCTTACAGAGGAGTCGTATGGGGATCATACATTCAGCAGTTCACGCAAAAGAAGCAATAGCGGTTTAAGCATCTTCAACAGCCGATCTTGATCCTCATCCTGTTATTGTAAATCGCAAACTCGTCAAGAACCACCGAAACCCTAGATTTGGTGCCCAACATCGCATAACTGTAGATCAGACGGTCATAAAATCGTAGATCGGATGGTCCAGATCGTCAGAAATCAGAGGATCTAGAGTGCCCCAATTGGACGGTTCAGATCATGCAGGCGGACGGCCAAGATCGTCCTGATCCGATGGCTGAGGTCACCGAAATCGAACGGTCAATATTGTGTTGAATGGACGATCTAGATCGCATTGATCGGATGGTCCAGATCGCCCTGATTGGACGGTGCAGATCATTTTGACTGGACGGATGAGATCAAACAGATCTGACGGTCCAAATCGTGTTGATCAGACGGTCCACATTGTGCAGATCGGACGGTTCAGATCTCACTGATCGAACGGATGAGATCACACAGATCTGACGGCCGAGAGCGTTCTGATCCGATGGCTGAGGTCATCGAAATCGAACGGTCAAGATTGTGCTGAATGGACGATCTAGATCGCGTTGATCGGATGGTCCAGATCGCCTTGATTGGATGGTGCAGATCATTTTGACTGGACGGATGAGATCAAACAGATCTGACGGTCCAAATCGTGTTGATCAGACGGTCCACATTGTGCAGATCGGACGGTTCAGATCTCACTGATCGAACGGATGAGATCACACAGATCTGACGGCCGAGAGCGTCCTGATCCGATGGCTGAGGTCATCGAAATTGAACGGTCAAGATTGTGCTGAATGGACGATCTAGATCGCGTTGATCGGATGGTCCAGATTACCCTGATTGGACGGTGCAGATCAGTTTCACTGGACGGATGAGATCAAACAGATCTGACGGCTGAGATCGTTGATATCCAACGGTCCTGATTGTGTAGATCTGACGGTCCAGATCGTGTTGATCAGACGGTCCACATTGTGCAGATCGGACGGTTCAGATCTCACTGATCGAACGGATGAGATCACACAGATCTGACGGCCGAGAGCGTCCTCATCCGATGGCTGAGGTCATCGAAATCGAACGGTCAAGATTGTGCTGAATGGACGATCTAGATCACGTTGATCGGATGGTCCAGATTACCCTGATTGGACGGTGCAGATTAGTTTCACTGGACGGTTGAGATCAAACAGATCTGACGGCTGAGATCGTTGATATCCAACGGTCCTGATTGTGTAGATCTGACGGTCCAGATCGTGTTGATCAGACGGTCCATATTGTGCAGATTGGATGGTTCAGATCTCACTAATCGAACGGATGAGATCACAGAGATCTGACGGCTGAGATCGTCCTGATCCGATGGCTGAGGTCAACGAAATCGAACGGTCAAGATTGTGTTGAATGAACGGTCTAGATCGCGTTGATTGGATGGTCCAGATCATCCTGATTGGACGGTGCAGATCAGTTTGACTGGACGGTGCAGATGAAACAGATCTGACGGTTGAGATCGTTGATATCCAACGGTCCTGATTGTGTAAATCTGACGGTCCAGATCGTGTTGATCAGACGGTCCATATTGTGCAGATTGGATGGTTCAGATCTCACTGATCGAACGGATGAGATCACACAGATCTGACGGCTGAGATCATCCTGATCCGATGGCTAGGTCAACGAAATCGAATGGTCAAGATTGTGCTAAATGAACGGTCTAGATTGCGTTGATTGGATGGTCCAGATCACCCTGATTAGACGGTGCAGATCAAACAGATCTGACGGTTGAGATCGTTGATATCGGCTCAGATCAGGCTGTGGAGGGGCGCCACTTGGCATTATGTTGACCCTCTGATCTGGCGGATGGATGGGCGCCAGTTGGCAGCACCTGGACGCGCAGATCGGGGCGGTGGATGGGCGCCACTTGGCAGCACTTGGACGCTCAGATCAGGCCGTAGATGGGCGCCACTTGGCAGCACCTGGACGCGCAGATCAGGCCGGTGGATGGGCGCCAGTTGGCAACACTTGGACGCTCAGATCAGGCCGTGGAGGGGCGCCACTTGGTAGCACCGGACGTTCCGATCTGGCCAGTAGATGCGCGCCACTTGGCAGCACCTGGACCGTCAGATTTGGCCAGTGGATGCACGCCATTTGGTACGACATGGGCCGTCAGATTTGGCCAGTGGATCTGCGCCACTTGGCGGGACAGGGCTGTCAGATATGGCCAGTGGATGTGCGCCACTTGGCGGAACGTGGCATAACACCGGATTCATATGTGCAGTTTTGTCGGGCGAAGGTTATGCCTGCCCACACAGCCATAGCTGCAATGCGACAGACGGCAATGGTTATGCCCAGTAGCGGCATTTTTGTCGATCAGTGTAGCAACAGTGCTGTGGATCAGTATAGCGACAGTGGTGCAGACGACGATGGTTATGCCCACGCAGCGAGAGATATGACGTCAAGCGTATC
Organism: Pinus taeda; assembly: GCA_000404065.3. Lineage (NCBI taxonomy): Eukaryota > Viridiplantae > Streptophyta > Pinopsida > Pinales > Pinaceae > Pinus > Pinus taeda. The sequence continues at coordinate 122,679 of APFE031568347.1, read as the reverse complement.
TGCCTGCGCTTTTTTATATGGTTAATTCTTCACAGAACGAAATAGAGATTCTTTGCCAGCTTGAAATAGAGATAGTCTTTTAGTGTTAGAATTCTCCGCTTCATATTCGTTGAATGGTTCAGTTGGGTTAGGTTTCTCTATTCTCAATAATGATGAAACGCTTGTGCGAATGCAACCCACCGAATAGGTTGGATTTGGGAAAAGATTATGACATGTTCTTCAAGAAGAAAACCAGCTTGATGGCCACTTCAGTGACCTAATCAAATCTTTTAAACCACCATCCTTTTTTCCAATGATTGCACTCATAGATTATTCCTTCTTAGTGCTAGATAAGTTTTACCTAACTTCCTCTGCTTATGCTTTACTACTTTTCTTACATCTACTTATCCTCCTCATAGGACCCAAAACGTGTTTGGCCAAAAGTTAATTTAGACAAGACAAGGGACAATATGAGGACACACTGCGCTTCTCACGTCAATTGAATTGGGAAAAAAAAGGTCTAAGAGAAGGGCTTGCATTCTTATGGTGTATTTGCTTCTGCATCATACTCCTTTCCCGTTGTCCATATAAGTGGATGAAATTATATTCTATGGGAATCCTTAAGAGTGGAAATTAACTATTATTAACTATTATAACTATAAATTTATTGAAGTCATGTATTTCCACCCAATTTTCAAATACTTCACCTACAATTAGGATATTTTTTCTACCATGGATGCTTGTTCGATCCAATTAGGATATTTTTTCTACCATGGATGCTTGTTCGATCCAAGGTTTGTACTCTCTTTCCTGGTTGACACTATATTTAATGTTGGAAAGTGTTGCAGCCATAGTGCGTTGTGGTTTTATTATGACGGAGAATCTTTTGGATTTGTTATAATATTAGGGAACTTATGCATACTTTTATACATCGATTTCTTCCATACCCCTAAAGCATAGGATCTCAACATTTCTTTTAAAGTTCTTAAAGAAGCTCACTTGGATTTTGAAACCTTTCCTTTCAAGCCCCTAATTATAATAAATTCCTATTATTCAACATCCATATTTTGACTAGGAAATTTATGCTCTAATCATGGAAATTTTTTAGAGCCACATAAACTTGGAATGGCTAGGGATGAGTTACACATGTAACAAGAAACATCCAATAATATTTTTTGGGTTATGGCTTATTTTCTTTTCATTTGAAAGAAGACCATATATTTTGGTGCCTACTAGATGAAGGATCAACCATGCATTCATTTTAGATGATTCCAGTTTCCTCTTGTTGTTAAAACTGCTTTATTCAATACCATTTAGAAAATTTCCCTTCCTCGCATTGAAGGAAAGTTTGAGAAATTGCATTGTGTCACACAGACACAAACATTTCACTGACGCAATATGCTATGACAACATACAATTTGGAATGATGAAATATGTCATAGTGAAACGCATTTTAGGTGAGATTCATACGATACCACATTGAAGATTTTTTTTGTGGAACTATGATGTGGTATCTTGCAAAGAAAGTTCTTGAAAGCTTGATATGTCCAATAGAAAAAAATGGTTCCATGCTACAATATGTTGTGATAAAGGAAAGTTTGGATTGATATCCTATTTAGTGGCCAACAATAGTCCAACACACTACACAAAATGGAAGAAATCTCAACGTCTCACAAATACACAATCTTTGACGTAATGTGATATGCCACAACAAAGGAAATTTTGAAGTGATGTGGCTTTCATGACCAAAGGTATTTTAGGCACGATGCACAATATGTTGTGTTGATGGTAAAATTTAGAAAGTGTGACGTGTCTCAATAATCGCTAACCATAGTCAATAATTATCAACCCTATCAACATGGTCTATTATATTCAATCATACTAGACCATTGTCATCTATTGTCCATAATAATCAACCGTCATTAACCCTATCAATATGCTCTAGTATATTAAACCATCATCAACCATAGTCAAACATAGTCAACCATTCATAACCAAATCTAACCAAATCCAACTTATAATTAACCATTATATTCTCCAGTCAACAAAATTCAATCATCATATCACTTTGATACACCGAAACATGTTTAACCAACCGTGATATTTCTATGATAGAATATGATAAAGGGGAGATGAAAAATTATGGTTGTGATATATGACAACAAATACCACTAGATTGACCATTCATAGATATGATGATAGACATAAAATCCAAAAAAATAATGCCAAGAACCTCTTCTTCAAGAAACATGCCAATGAAATACACTAAACAAAGAGTTCTCTTACAGTATAACCTTTCAAAGCCATCTTGAAGGAGTACACTCACTCAACTTGTTGAATCATCGATATTTATTAAGGTTCTTTTGCGACTCTACAAGTTTGCAAAAATGCGATGACTATCGTTGCCCACAAACTTCCATGTATTTTGGGAGTTGGTGGATGAAGAAGCATCCATGATTTCAATTTACAAGATTCTGGTTTCCTCTCATTATTAAAACCACTTTACTCAATACAATTTTAGAAAATTTCCTTCCTCCAACCGAGGGAAAGTTTGGGAAAAAGCTTTGTCACACAAGCACGAGATTTTCCTCGAAGCAATATGTCATGACAATAGAAAGTTTAGAATGACACACTATGTCACGAACAAGGACATTTTAGACGATATATGGACTATATTATGCTAAAGGAAAAGTTGTGAAACTATGATTTTCCTCATGGAAAGAGACTTCACCATGACGTGACAATGAAAATATTAAAGCGATGCAATATGTCGCAAGGAAAGTTCTTGAAAGATTGATGTGCAACATAGATAAATATGTTTCTATGATGCAATATCTTGTGACAAAGAAAATTTTAGAGTGATGTTCTATCTAATGGCCAAAGAAACTTTATGTCCGATACACACTATGTTATGTCTCACACATATCAAACCTTTGATGTGATGTGATATGTTGTGACAATGAAAATTTTGGAGTTATGTGGTTTTCATTACTAAAGGAATTTTAGATGTGATACACACTATATCACGATGATGGAAAATTTTAAGAAGTTTAATATGTCTGATGGAAATAAAAATTGTTGCAATGTGATATGCCACCATAAATGAACAATAGGAGTGATGCAATATGTTGCAACCAAATATAGTTTACATTCAATATTATTCTTCATTTTTTTTGGAAAGAAAAAACACCCTATATTAAATATTTGGAAGATAAAATCCTGCAGTTCAATACTTCTTGTACATTTAACTAGTGAGCCCTTAATAATTGTACAACCTCCTCAAATTTGAACCATAATCCATAACAACAAAAGAACAATAAGGTAAGGGTTTAACCCATTTAAACATAAGTGTGTCCTTATAATGCAAAATCATAGGTTTAAAGAAACAATTTGAAAATGCAAAATATGTGATAAGCAAATCAAACAAAACATAGTCTAGGTTGTGTCAAGGAGCACAATGCCAAAAGCATTAGCTTGGTCCTACAATCTCAATGGAGCTCCCCTTGCATGATGTAATAATTTTAATCTAAAAAATATTTTAGTGGTCCTCATTGCATTGCATTGAAAACACACAGATAATTCCATTGAAGTTGTGGCTTCACGCCATTATGCATTTCAATGGATTTTAACTGAAGAATACAAATCACTTCTTACACCATTATTATTTCCCCTTCAAGAGAAAATGCTAATTATGTCAAAGGTTTTCATTAAGGGGAGGATCTTTAAGGTCCTCTGTGTTTCTCCCCATCATACGAAGAAGGGCCATGTTTTGATGTGTCACTTTCCTATGCCACCCATTGCATTCCCATTGTTTAGTGTTGCCCTATATCTTCATCCTAGATTATATTATATGATGGTTAATTTCAGAGAAAAAAATAATAATTCCACAACCCCCATCATTATTATTATTGCCCCCATTTTGTCCACCAAAACCCTCACAATTCTAAATCAAAACCCTAGAACCTCTTGAAAATAGTTGAGACCCTAAAATTTAACAGGATTGCTAAATCTATTTCCATAACCTATACCTCTTATGAAGAACTACTATGGTAGTGCCAAACTTCTCTGGAAACTCTTTTTTACACTCAATCATTCCACATGATAGAACTACAATTTAAGAGAATCAATGAGGATAGCACCTACAAATGTATGTTATCCCTATATTTAATGGAAGACCTACTTTTTGTTCATTATGGTCAAATTTGTCAACTACCAGGTAGTTATCCATCTTGGTCCATAGCCATCAAGATGGATAAAATTTAGATATCATAATTGAATCCCATCTCATGCAATTAAAGTTTTTCACTAGCTTAACAAAAACCTTAATTGTGTGGAATAAAAGAAATCTTAACAATGCTTACTATTAACTCTTTTTCTTTGTCAAGTTCACAATATTTTTTTTTTAACTTACATTTGAAATTTTGTTATTCTTTGTCAAGTTAACAATATATATTCTTTAACTTACATTAATTTTTGGTTTAGTATAGTTAATTTTTTAAAATATTCTTTAACTTACACTAATTTTTAGTTTAGTATATTAATTTTAAAGTATAATATATATTTTTTATTGTCCATTTGATATTAAGCTTAGAAAATACTTAGAATTTCTCACAAAATTCACATACTTTAAAACTACACTTATTGACATATTTTTTGAAGTAATATATTTACATAATTGGAAGGGAAATGGAAGATTTTAGTTGTAGATTTGTGAAAATGTGAGCAAAATTCTACTTTCTTTTAACAAGAATTTAACAAGAATAAAGTTATACAAACCCTTAACTATATTTATGTATGTTAAAATTAAGTTTATAAAATATTAACAATTCAAAATATTTAATAACATTAAACATAATAATAGCAATTAACTTCAATTGGAAAATCTATTTATTTATTTATTTATTTTTTTTTTTTTCTAAATAAGTCTAATATCTATTACTGTAACAAAATAATACAAGGAGGCTTTGGCCTCTATAGTTCAGTGCCAAGGTTCATGGCGGACTGCCCTAGAAGTGGGAAACCAGTCCAATCCAAAATAAGATTGTTGCCCGCGCAGGGGAAACCAGCAGCTGAATCATGTAGCAAAATTCTATTGACTTCATTTTCAAGGCTTACGATTTTTCTCAAAAAGTCAAAAAATAAACCATAAACTTGATTGTCGTAAACTTGAAAATTGAAGACGTGTGGAGAATTATGTGTCATGCAGTGCTGACGGGTGTTCTTATTAGTGAAGAGTCTTGAGGTGGTGTGTACATGAACTCAATGAGATAGGGGAGGCATACCCATACCCATGGAGACAATTGAGTACAAAGAAGAATGATGCACCCAACAGAGTGGGTCTGAGAAAAAAATTCATAATACATAATGTGCTAGCATAAGTGGGCCCAAAAATGATACAATGATATAGAGAGTCCCATATACATCTGCCTAGAATAAAAAGGCTAGGTATGATAAAATAAGTGTCGTTGAGCTGAGTACATAGGACCAAATTCCCCCAAGCTCATGAGAACAAGAGATCACAATCAAATAAGCCCTACTGAAAAGGAAAGGGCTCTAGAGATATGAATGAGCCAAATGAAGGGTGGTCATGCGATGGACCTGTGAATGACATAAGCCAAGCCAAGGAAATCTACTGAACTACATTTGAGGTTGGATCATGAACTGTTGGTGGCTATGAATGTGGGGCGATAACTAAAGGGAAACCCCCTGCTGAGGTATGGGAACATCTCCCACATGTCTGGGGAATGTTGGTATGATCTGTTGAAGCATTGAACCATCAAGTGTATGATTCTCGATCGTTCGATAATAAGATAAAATTGAGGACATGAGAAACAACCACGTCAATTACGGAAATTATGTTTCCATTTGTTTGATCCAATACACTCAACAATGAAGAAATTGGATCTAAGGTACACCTCTAGGTCACACTCTTGGAATAAATGTGTCGAAGTCAATAGGAGAGGGCCCACCAGAGCTGAGGCATTGATGAGTCCTCAAAAATGGCATGAGGAATATAATATAATGTGACTAATAGAGAGACTAAAACAAATGGTATGAAATAAAGAGGTATGATAGGTGGGCTTATGGATTCCCTTATTATAACATAACATGGTTGACTTGGCAATGACTGAAATTAAATCGCTGGAAAAGCATCGAAATAGGTTAACAAAGAAATTGGTTGCAAAACCAAGGACATACCCTTTTCTCTCTCCTCCAATAGGATGAGTGGTGCAACATGATTGGTTTTGATAAGGGACATATGGCAGAATACGATTAGTTATGATAAAGCTACGTGGCATAAGACATTAGCATGACGTGGTGGTACAAAAGACATGTGTCATGTAGTTTTCACATTTTGAGGGGGGCTATGAGGGCATATCCAGGTGACACGTGTCACCACTCAAGAAGTGCCACGTGGCAAGGATGACATCACATCGGAGATCGCAAACACATCAGAGATCGCAAATCAGAGGTTAAGGGATATCATAGCTTTACAGTAGCGGTCGTTTGGAAAACGCCGATAAAGGGGTTGGTGCATAGTCGCATAAAGAGTGAAAGAACCAAGGGTGCGGGGCTGAGGTGGAGCACAAAGAGCTATCGAAAATTGAAGAATGAGCATTCTCGCAACCCCATAGTTAAATCCCCTATTGGAAACTGCCAATTAGAAGGTTTATCATATTTGGCTAAGCGCATGGTCAGTAGAGGAACTTAAAGGAAATGGGCTAGACCTCTTAAATGCTCATTAAACCACACACAAGAGAGAGTAACACTCAAGATTTTAACCTCCAAGGTAATAAAATGGATTAATTTAAACATCTGAACCCTGAAAATGCCAAGAAACTCCAACAATCATGCCCTAGAAACGTGGATCTGATCATTCTCGTCAACATGGATCCCATAATGCCCAATACATTCGATAATGCATATTACTAGGGTTTGTAATCCAGGAAGGGACTCTTAACCTTTGATGCATTTCTATTCACAGACACATGCTCAATGAACACATTCGAGCCGTGTTTAACAACGCTTTCATGAACGCCATAATTAAATTGGGTCATTAGATGTTAACGCCATAATTAAATTGGGTCATTAGATGTTAAGACGGGAACATAGGGTGAGATAAGGCTAGATGGCACCTGCTTTAATTGATCCCATAGATCTAAGAAAAAAACATAAGAATATAACTAAAGTTCACAAGCAATTATTAAGGTTAAGGAGAACTGAATTAATAGTTGCCATACTAATTCTCCAACATGGTATCAAAGCTAAGGTGAACAAAGAAAAGACAAGGAGGAAGCTCTAGTTAAACCAGAGGAAGTATGTCGGTAGCTTGATGTATGCAACGGTCTGTACTAGACCAGGCATTGCACATGCAGTGGGAGTATTGATCTATAAGTGGGTATGTGTTTAACCTATTTGGAGGTGCAGTCAGTTGGATTAGTAGGAGACAGTCAGTAGTGGCACTTTCAACTACAAAGGAAAAATACATGGCAGCCACTCATGCAAGCAAGGAAGCAGTTTGGTTGCAGAGATTGTGTTCAAGTATGGGGTTAGTACAATGAGCTAGAAGGACAGACAGTGACAACCAAAGTGCAATTTTCTTGGCAAAGAACCCTGCTTATCATTCAAAGACAAAGCACATTGATGTTCAATAGCACTTTGTGAAGGATATGGTTGAGGGCAAAAAGGTGTTGCTGGTAAAGGTGGACACTTTGAAGAATACTGCAGATGCATTGACAAAGTCTGTAAGCACTGAGAATTTCTCTTGGTGTAGAGAAACAATGGGCATTGTAGGGCTGGACCAATGACTAAGCTCTCATGTGGCCTCCTGTGGAAAGAAAACAAGAAGTGGTTGAATGTTGGAAAAATTTTTTTGGACCCTATATTAGGTGGTTGAAGCTACCTATGGTTTTAAGCATGGTTTTCGTACATGGTTTTGGGCATGATGGTTTTTTGCCCATGGTATTTTGTAGATCTGGTCAAGGGAACTATAATTATGTTCTAATCCAGGGTTAATGGATTGGGGTTTATGGATGCTTTGACATGTATATATATGTATTGTAACATTAAAAGGAATATAATGAAAGATGATTTTGGTAGTCCCGATTTTGGGATCCAGGGGAAAATCTTTGTGTATATATGTTTCATGTTTTATGCTCTTGCCAGTGTGTATTTTCTATTTTTTTAGAATTCATATGTAGGTAATTTCTATATGGGGTTAAAACCTACAGTTAGGAGGCTGTCACCAGGTTAGAATCAACAAGGCAAAACAAAGAACCTTTGACCTAATTGCAGTAAGGAAAAAACCTCCTAAGGAACACATAAAAAGCTGCAAGAAGGGAAACAAGAATAGAGGAAAGGCAAGGGAGAAACAACATAAGTGTAGGAGGAGGCAGATGCTCCAAAGAAATCAAAGGGGGAATCCCAAGAGCTATAGGAACTTAGCCCACGACCCAATTTCTAAATCAAAGAATGCAAAGGATGTGAGCCATATGGAATAGAAGCTACTAGAGATGTGTAGAGAGTTGAGTAGGATCTCAACTAGAGGTAGAAAACACATGGTTGAGGGGGCAGGAAAAAGGGAGCCAATTGGCCACCATGGCAAACCTCTCCATGGAGGCACTCTAGTGCAGGATTCCACCAAAGTAATATGCCTTGTACCTCAAAGATCAATGGCTACAATTTCAAATAAAGACACTAGCACAATGAGGGCCCAAGGCTATAGGTAGTTCATTGAGCTTTGTGACCAAAGCACCCTAGAGGATAAGGCCAAGATATCTGAATTCTACTTACACAGCTTCGCCTTAACAAACTTGAATGTGTGGGACCCAAATGCAAATATGGGGGACTATTGGCTTCAAGGGGCTTGGATCCAAGTTCAGAGTTAGTTGCGCTAACCAACAAAGCTCTACACTACTGGCCCTTTTGGAAACAACCTGCTTAGCGCAGGCTGCAGCCTCACTTGAGGCAGTATTGAGGGATGCTTGAACTAGGCTTTTACATCCAGAAGGCTATGTGATGTGGGGTTAAGGAATTTCTCCCATTTTAGGCCTGATCTGACCTTCGTGAACCCTTGTCCCTGAAATTCGCAAACTTAAATGATTTTTCAGTTAAACAAAGTTATTAACTTCGCGTAAATGTCTAGTCATGCATAAATTAACATATAACAATAGATACAGATCTTCATGTAGATAAAAGGCATTCAATTGTGTGCAAATACAAAAAAACACATAAGTATACAAACTAGGCACATAATTGCTTCAATTACTCTTTATTAATTCAGATATTTCATATACAGACTTTCCAGATCCTGCGCACACTTGCGCTACTCGCACTCCGCTCCTCAAAATTCAGAGAATTACAATATCTTATCAAAACTTGACCCAGGGGACCCGTCCCAATAGGCTCCCCACCACAAATATCTGACTCGTCCTCATGTCACTCTAGATATTTTCTTTCAGGCTGTTGAACGAAGACTTAACTAGGTGAAGCGCCTCTGTGTATTATACTGTTGCCTGTCAAACTTCTTCGACCAACTTTTCCATAGTCAGTCCTTCTGCTACTAGGCCGATGGTTCAGTGTCAGCTGCATACTCTTGAGTGTGCCTTCCATAGTCTATGAGGGTTGCCCTGCCTCTTCTTCCCACGATTGCATCCGTGTAGTGATAATCTGCATCTTATTTCGTAACTCCTAGATCTGTCTTTGCAAGGATGTCCCATCTTTCAATCGGGTGAACCTTTGCACAGGGGCTAAGGTGCGCGCCATTGCCTTTATATCATCATACTACAACTACTTATCCCAGATGGATACTTCAATATTTTTCACCCGTGGGTCCTCTTGCAGTGAGGCCCACAGTTCTAACATTGCCTCGAACAATTGGCTACAGCCCTTGACCGCACTGTCGAGATTTTCCTCTATTCTAATGGAAGCCTCATGCTGCTCTCAGGTCTCCAGTGGCGTGGTCGGCTCCAAATTCAATTGAAGCTCAGTAATTTGCATATGCAGATTGAGGCGAACTGTATCCACCTGCGCCTTTGATTCTCTGAATACATGTGCTAGTCGCTGCACTTTTTGTTCAGAAGTGGCCTTGGACTGAATTTGGAAGTCTGGAAGCTCACTGCATACTCTGGAAATGGCATGCTCCATTTGTTCCCTTCTTGCGACTGCCTCATTGTGATCTTAAAGAGCTTTGTGCTTTTCATCACACATCTATTGACTAGTGATCTGTGCACTTTGATCACCATGAGAGTCTGTTTCTCTCACACCTTAAGCTCATCTGCTACACCCTAGTGTAGCTCATGCAATGTGTATAGGGCGAGTACCGTGAGGTTAATACTCACATTCTTAGGTGGTTGTGCACTCTCCCTCTTTGCAACATCATTCAGGTGTAAGGATCCATCAAGAAGGGGTACAACACGGAGCTCTGAAGTGAGTACTGACTGAACAATTCCCGATGTCGTTGGTTTCATGCTCGCTTGAGACCGACTCACTTGGACTAGGCTTGCTTGAACCTAGCTCATCTGACCTTGCAGTTCTTTGAGCCCCTCTTGGACCTTCATCAAAACATATTGGTACTACTCTTCAATGTGGCCTTAGATATCTTCCGTCGTGGACCTGACATTATCTCCAATTTCATCAAGGTTCCCCTCAGTAAGGACCATGGTCTTTGGGCCTATGGCCTTATCCAATTTGTGCTTCTTATGTGCATCACCCACACTTGTCTTCTATCGCCGTTTGAGAATAAAGGGAGAATCAACATCCTAAGGGTCTACATAGGTGTCTTTGTTACCCTGATCAAGTTCTTTGGTATGCTTCTCTTCTTAGTTCTTGTGCTCGGGGTCCTACTTGGTATTCTTTTACCAATCAATGGTCACCTTGTTCTTTTCCTTTTGCGCCTCTTTACTAATCCCTGCCATACCCTCTACAATATTTGTTGGAAGCATCCAATCAGTTGGCCACTGAAGGACTAGCTATGTGATGTTGTCTTTGGTGACCAAAAGTTTTGGTTAACATTGTTATAAACATATTTGACGACATGGTTGTTGTTATGGACTTTTATACAATTTTAATTACTTCTTTTCTATACATAGAATTTGTGGTATTTGAAGTTTTGGTTAACAATGTTATGAACCTTTATATATATTTGAAATTGACGTTATGGATTTTTATAACACTTCATATATATTTGAAATGGATGTTATGGATTTTTATAACACTTTATATAAATTTGAAATTGATGTTATGGATTTTTATATATATTTCAAATGACATCTCTTACATTTTTAAGAGATCTCTAACTTCTTTAAGAGATCTATATCTACATTATTTATGGTATTTGAAATTTTGGTTGAAAAGTGTTACGAAACTTTATAGATATTAGTAAGAGATTTCTAACTTTTTAAAGAGATCTATATGTATATAATTTATGGTATTTGAAATTTTGGTTGAAAATTTTTATTAAACTGTGTACATATTTCAAGGTGGAGTTGATATAATATGATTTCAATGCATTTTATTTTTAACCACATTTTTCTTAAAAATCAAATTGGTTAATAGTATTTTTTATTAAAAATAACCTTTGGACCTAGAGTGGTGATTTAGAATTTAGGATGGTCATTTTTCGGTAAAATTAATTTGTATACAATCTTAAAAGATGAAAGTACAATATTGTATAAAGTTCTCAGATTAGTGAAGAATAATAAAGTTCTCAATCTAATATAATGAGTTTCTTTAGTCACTTAGTGGTCTAAAATGAAACAATATTAAAGTTCTCAAATTAATATAATAAGTAATGAGTTCTCAATTTAAATAATGAGTTGCCCACGAGGCTTTGGATTGACGGTGAATGGGTGCACTGTTAAGGCATTCCTTGTGATAGGTCACCGGTTCAAATCCCCCGTGGGTACTTAGGTTAGTCTTAACGTAGAAAAAATAAATTAATTAAATAATGAGTTTCTTCAGTCACTTAGTGGTCTAAAATGAAACAATATTAACAATTAGTTCAACATTTTCTTAAGAGTGGGTGAAGAATAATAAAATTTTCAATTTAATATAATAGGTTTCATTAGTCATTAGTGGCAGTTAACAAGATTTGAATCTAGACCTTGCCTAGTAATCTTGGTTAGTTATTGATTCCCTATATTTAGGTGTCTTTAAGGATTTTTCTCTCACTTTTCTAATAATGATTATTTGATACAAATTGAATGGATTTCATTAAAAATTTTCATATGCTTCTCTTCCCTTTCTAAGTCATAGTTTCCTACAAACAAGTATTACTGGTAGTTAGCATTAGGCTAAGGTTTATATAATAGTTAACTTACATCTGGGCTTGCCTTGGAAAAGGATGGATCATATGCTTTTTCAAATAACATTTAACGCAAAAGAACAAAGAACATTTTTCTGGCTTATTTGCCCTTAGTGAATATCTATTTAGCTTTCTTTAAGATAAAGCTTGAGAAAGCCAATGCACCAAACTTTTATTTGCTGATCAAGGTTGAGAAAGCCAATGCACCAAACATTTATTTGCTGATCAAGGTTGAGAAAGCCAATGCACCAAACATTTATTTGCTGATCAAAGTTGAGAAAGCTACTGCACCAAACATTTATTTGCTTCTCAAATAATAAACATATTATTATATGCGAATAAAACATTACCACATCATTAACACATGTTTCTGATTTACTTTTTTACAATGGTTTTTATCCCAAATCAAACATTAAATAATATGTTTCTCGTTTTTATTTTCACAAAGCTTTTCCCAACAAGAAAAAATAAAAAACCACCTCATTTCAAACCAAACTTTTAGAAAGAACAATATGACATTTCCAGACTATAAACAACTAATTCGGCTCAATCTTGGTCAACAAGATGAGGGGACCATTCGCTAACAACTCGATATTTCGCGTTTCTCCTGCATCTTAGATGCTGAAAATCAGTAAAATCTTGGTAACTTCGTTCTCGGTATCCAATGTGGACGTTCAAAAATCAAACAGTAAAAACTCATCTGATACTTGAGTTCACATTCTCTGAAATATGTCCCTCGATCCTTACAGAGGAGTCGTATATTACTTCGGCCCATGGGGATCATACATTCAGCAGTTCTCGCAAAAGAAGCAATAGTGGTTTAAGCATCTTCAACAGCTGATCTTGATCCTCATCCTGTTACTGTAATCACAAACTCGATACATTCAACCGTTCTTGCAAAAGAATCAATAGCGGTTTAAGCATCTTCAACAACTGATCTTGATCCTCATCCTGTTACTGAAAATCAAACAGCAAAAACTCAAAAATCAAACAGTAAAAACTCATCTGATAATTGAGTTCACATTCTCTGAAATATGTCCCTCGATCCTTACAGAGGAGCCGTATATTACTTCGGCCCATGGGGATCATACATTCAGCAGTTCTCGCAAAAGAAGCAATAGCGGTTTAAGCATCTTCAACAGCCGATCTTGATCCTCATCCTGTTACTGTAAATCGCAAACTCGTCAAGAACGGACTTGGCACCACTGAAACCCTAGATTTGGTGCCCAACATCGCATAACTGTAGATCAGACGGTCACAAAATCATAGATCAGATGGTCCAGATCGTCAGAAATCGGACGATCTAGAGTGCCCCAATTGGACGGTTCAGATCATGCAGACGGACGGCCGAGATCGTCCTGATCCGATGGCTGAGGTCATCGAAATCGAACGGTCAAGATTGTGTTGAATGGACGATCTAGATCGCGTTGATCGGATGGTCCAGATCGCCCTGATTGGACGGTGCAGATCATTTTCACTGGACGGATGAGATCAAACAGATCTGACGGTCCAAATCGTGTTGATCAGACGGTCCACATTGTGCAGATCGGACGGTTCAGATCTCACTGATCGAACGGTTGAGATCACACAGATCTGACGGCCAAGAGCGTCCTGATCCGATGGCTGAGGTCATCGAAATTGAACGGTCAAGATTGTGCTGAATGGACGATCTAGATCGCGTTGATCGGATGGTCCAGATCGCCTTGATTGGACGGTGCAGATCATTTTGACTGGACGGATGAGATCAAACAGATCTGACGGTCCAAATCGTGTTGATCAGACGGCCCACATTGTGCAGATCGGACGGTTCAGATCTCACTGATTGAACGGATGAGATCACACAGATCTGACGGCCGAGAGCGTCCTGATCCGATGGCTGAGATCATCGAAATCGAACGGTCAAGATTGTGGTAAATGGACGATCTAGATCGCGTTGATTGGATGGTCGAGATCACCCTGATTGGACGGTGCAGATCAGTTTGACTGGACGGCGCAGATCAAAGAGATCTGACGGTTGAGATAGTTGATATCCAACGGTCCTTATTGTGTAGATCTGATGGTCCAGATCGTGTTGATCAGACGGTCCAGACCACACAGATCTGACGGTCTGTATTTAACAGGTCGACGGTGCAGATCAGTTTGACTGGACGGATGAGATCAAACGGATCTAACGGCTGAGATTGTTGATATCCAACGGTCCAGGTCGTGTTGATCAGACGGTCCATATTGTGCAGACCGGACGGTTCAGATCTCCCTGCTCGAACGGATGAGATCACACAGATCTGACGGTCTATATTTTATAGATCTGATGGTTTATATTTCACAGATCGGACGGTCTATATTTCAGAGATTTGACGGTCTATATTTTACAGATCTGACGGCTGAGATCGGCTGGATTTGACGGTCCAGATCGTGCGGATCTAATGGTCCAGATTGTTCAGATCTGACGATCTAGATTGAGCAGATCTAACAGTTAAAATCGAGTAGATCTGACGGCTGAGATCGTCGACATCCAATGGTCTAGATCGCTCAGATCAGGCCGGTAGATGGTCGCCACTTGGCAGTACCTGGACGCTCAGATCGGGCCAGTGGATCCCAGAAGGATAACGTATCAAATGATAAGTCTATCAGAACCGAGAGCTTATTGCAGATAGAGTATCTAAAACCTGATAGTTTATTTCGATAAGGTATCTAAATTCTATAGCTTATCTTATAACTTATCTAAATTCTGATGGCTTATCTAAATTCTGATAGCTTATTGCATAGCGTATCTAAATCTGATAGCCTATCTAAATTCTGATAGGTTATTGCAATAGCGTATCTAAAATCTGATAGTGTATCTAAAA
This sequence comes from Pinus taeda, assembly GCA_000404065.3. Taxonomy (NCBI): domain Eukaryota; kingdom Viridiplantae; phylum Streptophyta; class Pinopsida; order Pinales; family Pinaceae; genus Pinus; species Pinus taeda. The sequence goes on along the minus strand of APFE031568347.1, from coordinate 107,550 downwards.
AACTGATAGCTTATTGCGATATCGTATCTAAACACTGAGAGCTTCTTTCGATAGCCTATGTAAAAACTGATAGCTCAAGCTTATTTCGATAGTCTATCTAAAAACTGATAGCCTATTAAAAACTGATAGCTTATTGCAAAGCGTCTCTTAAAACGATATCCTATCTAAAAACTGATAGCTTATTGCGATGCCGTATCAAAAACTGAGAGCTTATTGCGATAACGTATCTAAAAACGATAGCGTATCAAAAACTGATAGTTTATTGCGATAACGTCTTAAAAAGCGATAGCTTATTTCAATAGTTTATCAAAAACGATAGCCTATCTAAAAACTGATAGCTTATTGCGATAAGCTATAGGTTTTGTACAGGATAACGTATCGTAACGAAAGCTTTTTGCGGATACCTTATCCCGTTCTGCTTGATTTCCATGGTGTCAAGCAGTGCAGGGTGTTGAGCGTCTCAGTAAATTACAGGCTGGCCTCGCAATACTCAAACCGCGTGTCAATTCTCAGATCGTGCTCTGCTGTCGTCACCAGAAATGGAGGAAGATTCAGCTGTTGCAGATTTGGAGCAAACGGCCCCATTGGATTGGCGATGCGATGGTCTTTAGTGTTGCCCTTTGGCAATGCAAGACTGTAAAATTTGTCCACCGCTTCGGCGCTGAGCAGAGCTATGTCTGGAGGAGTTTCCATCTCTGATATGCTCTTCTGCTCTCTCACAAATCCTGGATTTATCATGATACCGCCGCAGAGCACGAGTGCATGTAATTGTTGCATAGCTGCTGTACGAATGGCTACCTCGTGCACTAGGTTCCCTCCTGCACTTTCTCCCACCAAAATACAGCGCGCGAAATCTACATAGCGACTCAGCCACGGATCTTCATAGTCCCCGCGCGCCAGACGGTGAAGCCATTTAACAGATTTCATGGCGTCCTCGCATGCTGCAGGAAGATGGTGTTCGGGAGCCAGCCTGTAATTTACAACCCCCTGCATTGCTTGACAAGCCGAGAAAGAACTACGTTAAAACATCTCTGATCTGCATTTCCTATACAAAACCCTCACCATGGAAATGAAGCAGAATGGGATAAGGTATCTGAAAACGATAGCTTTTTAATCATATTGTGTTTGATAGGAATTAGGGTTATTTCCATATTCTAGGAATTACGGTTATTTCCATTTTCCTTGTCAACTTGTCAACTTAAAGTGAATCGAGGAAACTATCACTTTTAGAAACATATAGTTTATAAAATCATAAAACAATTACAAAATTTATAGGAACTTTTCTTTTTTTGGTTAAAAAGTTAAAAGCCACTCAGGACAGAGGAGAGAGTTGATCAAAGCAAGAGAATTTTCAGATCAATGGAGTGAAATTTTCCTATGATATGTATGATATGAATGTATTATAAGTCATAAATATACTATCGTTGGTATTGTTCCCATAGCCCAAATCGACTTCTATATGAATTTTCAAATCAATGGAGTGAAATTTCTATGATATGTATGATATGAATGTGTATTGTAAGTCATAAATATACCATAGTTGGTATTGTTCTCATAGCCCAAGTCGACTTCTATATAATCATATCATAAAATATAACCCATCGTTGGCCTATTGTTCCCATAGCCAAATCGACTTCTAATATGATTTTCAAATCAAATGGAAAGTGAAATTTCCCTATGAAATGAATGGTGTATTTGGGGTAAATCAAATAAATAATACCATCGTTGGTATTTGTTCTCATAGCCCAAGTCGACTTCTATATAATCATAGTCGAGTAAATCTTTTTATTTTTATTTTTTAAATCTTTCGCTTCTGTGGTTTCTTTGCTTTTTATTATAAAGTATACTACACATTCTTCTCTTCTAGCTTGTTCTTGTTTTGAAGTTTTCTCTTATGTGTAGAAATAACGTTTTTTTAAAGTTTTATTAAAAATATAAATTGGAATTGACGTAATGATAAATGGATGGCTATAGGGCTCTCTTTATTGCCGAAATATAAACTATTCTTTAAATCAGTTATCATATAGAGTTATATATCATGATATTTTCATGGGTCATTGGTACATTTCAATTAGAGGTTTGGAATCACATATTTAAATGAGTTTCATTGTACAAGAATAGAGTTAAAATGGAAACAAATAGTAAATTTTGTATTGAGTTGTATTAATATAGGATATCTTGCTAGTATTTCTCATCTTATTGTGTTAAATTGCTTTCACCTAATACTAAAAAAATATGATTAAAATTATTAATTATTTTTTTGATGGGCAATATTAAGATAATGTTTCTCTCCTCTCCTTTTTTTTCATAAGACTATAAAAGAAAAGGATAGGAAAATTCCATGCGAATTCAACCATTTAATCATTATTAATAATAACATTCATTTGATGTTCTTTGTTTTTATTATCACATAAGATAAAGTTTAGAGAAACAATTACAATTACTCATAATGAAGTTATAAAGTATGGGTCTTCGTTTTCATTTACCACAAGTTGCAATTTGTTTGTTAGCATTAATTATAAAAGCAAAATGAAGTAGAAAAATTAATATTCTAAGCTCCTTAAGGTGCGACTTAAGCCAAAACATACATGATGTTGAGAATCGTGATTGTTGTTAGACCAAAATATATGCATGTTATCAATTGCAACATGGTAAGGCATTACAATGGTGACCCAACAAACAAATTGATAGGTTGTGGTTAGCTAAACACAATAATTTTGAAAATAATATACAATGCAATAATGTGACCAAACATGGTGAATGAAGTAATAATTTTAGAAAAACTCCCTAACTGAAGGTATAATGTCCTTTTATGAAGGCACTTATGTGGTGATGATGATGAACAAGTGAATGAGACACAATTTAGTCAACCAATTGTCAATGTCATGGAGGCTGACACGAGGTGTTGTGGTAGTGGTATTAAAGACTAAACTTATTTAAAATAAAAAAATGGCCATTTGCAATTTCAATATTTTGATAAATAAAAAACCAATAAAACCATACATCACAATTTTGATATTTATCTATTTGACACAATTATTTTCCATAATGTCATTTTAATGTGTTATTAATAAATGCTTTTCATTTGGTTATATCAACATTTTCCAGGCGATAAATTTTAGTTTTTCCATTTATGATTGAAGTTGAAATGAAATTTTTGAAACCCATTTATAAATTTAATCAATATTTTGATAAATAAAAAACCAATAAAATCATATAATATTCAAAACATCATAATTTTGATATTCCTCTATTTAAAACATCATAATTTTAGTATTCATCCATTCAAAGCATCATAATTTTGATATTTATCTACTTGACACAATTATTTTCAATAATATCATTTTGATTGCATCATAATTTTGATATTTATCTATTTGACACAATTATTTTCAAATCATAATTTTGATATTTATCTATTTGACACAATTATTTTCAATAATGTCATTTTGATTGAAGTTGAAATGACATTTTTGAAACCCATTTATAAATTTAATCAATATTTTGATAAATAAAAAACCAATAAAATCATATAATACTCAAAACATCGTAATTTTGGTATTCGTCTATTCAAGACATCATAATAATAATAATAATAATAATAATAATGTACATTGTTGACTTGATAGCTCAATTCAACAAGCATTCTAATCCATTCCAAAAGATACAATATTATTTATTATTATGGACTATGCAACCCAAATCAAACCAATTGTAAAAAATTAATATAAAATTGCTGCAATTTAATGACTAATGTTCTCTTAATTATTCATCTTAAATCATATTTAAATTCACATAAGAATTTCTTCATTATATACCAAATATTACAACAGATAAAAACATGGCAATTAATTGCTACAATTTAATGACTAGTGTTTACTTAATCATTTATCTTAAATCATATTTAAATTCACATAAGAGTTTCTTCATTATATACCAAATATTACAACAGATAAAAATATGGCAATTAAATATTTAATTTAATAAGAGGTTATTCATTATATACCAAATATTAATGGCAATTAAATGTTTAATTTAATAAGAAGTTTTTCATTATATACCAAATATTACAACAAATAAAAGAATGATAATTAAATGTTTAATTTAATAAGAGGTTATTCATTATATACCAAATATTAATGGCAATTAAATGTTTAATTTAATAAGAAGTTTTTCATTATATACCAAATATTACAACAAATAAAAGAATGATAATTAAATGTTTAATTTTACAATACACAGATCATGTGATTCCAAGTAATAAAATAAGATAAAAGGAACTAATATTATGTCTCAATTACAATTTTATTGCTAGATTTTTTTTATTGCTAGATTTTTTAAAATGCAAGCAATTAGTAATTATTAAAAAAGTAAGGATTTAAAATATTTAAAAATTAACAATTTAAAATTATATTCATGTGATAATTTTTTCTTATTTTTTTTTTTCTCAATTTTGGAGATTCCTCATTGCTCACTTAACTTTTAACTTTTGGACAGTACTCACAGCAGGTGAGCATGAAGAGAAAGTCACCTGAAGAGAAAGTTGCTCTGTATGACTACTCTTTAGCTCAGACCGGATACAGGTAGGACCTCAAGTTCCGTATCTGTAAGCTGCCATTGTGTAGAGGTTCCTTCTCTCTTGTCTGTTGCCATTGTGTAGAGGTTCCTTCTCTCTTGTCTGTTGGTAACGTGGGGTGACTCTTTGACCTCTCTCGTAAACATGTACTGGGTGAATCATAATTGAATTGGTGCACCTAACCCACCACTCAACTTGGATAAACCCAAATATTAACTTTGGGACATTACTCATTGCCTACTTGGATAAACCCACTTAACTTTTAACTTTTTAGACATTATTCATTGCCCACTCAACTTGGATAAACCCAAATAGTAATGATATTTATTAATTGCTCACTTCTCAACTTGGATAAACCCAAATATTAACTTTGGGACATTACTCATTGCCTACTTGAATAAACCCACTTAACTTTTAACTTTTGGACATTATTGCCCACTCAACTTGGATAAACCCAAATAGTAATGATATTTATTAATTGCTCACTCAACATTACTCGTTGCTCACTCAACTTGGATAAACCCAAATATTAACTTTGGGACATTACTCATTGCCCACTCAACTTGGATAAACCCAAATAGTAATGATATTTATTAATTGCTCACTCGACATTACTCATTGCTCACTCAACTTCTCATTGCTCACTCAACTTGGATAAACCCAAATATTAATGATATTTATTAATTGCTCACTCAACTTGGATAAACCCAAATAGTGATTATATTTATTAATCTAATTATAATTATAATAATTCCAAATAATGATTATTTATTATCCAATTATAATTTATATTAATATGTTTTTTTTTTTCAAATATTTTTTATAATATTTAAGTTAATATCAAATTTTTACTATAAAAATGAGGTAATATTACTTTATTTTAAATTGATTTATAAATAAAAATGATATTTTTTACTTTTTCTTTTTCTCCCTGCGGAAAAATTAATCTCCCTCTTACCTTACCTTACCTTAAGACCTCTTACCTTACCTTAAGACCTAAAAGAAAGAAAATCAATCTGCCTCTTACGAAGCACAAAACTACTGTAATTGTAATTTCTAACCCTCTGGGGGCTTACCAGTCCATATATGATCATATAAAACGGGTGATTACTCAACCACGATGGCCGGGAGATGCATTGGGGGCTTACCAGTCCATATATGATCATATAAAACGGGTGATTATTCAAACACGATGGCCGCGAGATGCATCAGTGTCCGGCCGCTTGAAACAATATTGAGATAGTGATAAACGAAATCTGCCAATATGAAGCTCTCATCAACCTCAGCGACGATGAAGAGGAAAACCCCCAAACCAAACCAAAATAAGTTGTGATGGAACCACAATGCAAATTTTAACACATAGAAGGCAGTAGTAACAGCTTCCACATAGAAGGCAGTAAAAGCTTCCACGATCCTATTGCTTTGCATTACGCGGAGTTGAGGCAAAACCAGCGCGGATGAAGGATGAAAGATGGCCTTTTTTTCTTTTTTTCCTTAAGATGCATCTTCGATCTTCCTTGCCAAAGTTGATTACCCCTAGGATAAGGAGGGGCCCCTTGCCAAAGTTGATTACCCCTAGGATAAGGAGGGGCCCCTTTTTTTTAGGATGCATCTTCCCTCTTTGATTTTTTTTTTTTTCCTTTTTTCTTCCCCCCAAAAGTTGATTACCCTATTCAGAGATCCAGATAGGGAACAAACGCTGTGATGACCCTATTCAGAGATCTTGTAAATATTTGCATTACGCGGAGTTTTTTGTTTTTTATTTTTTTTTGCTTTCTGTAAATATCAATAGTGTCATCAAACAAGAAAGTTCGTTGAGTCAGTTGCAAAAATCAATTGCAAAAATTAAAACACATGCCAAAAACTCCGCCTCTGTATCAATATGTTTAAACAAAAGTGTCATCAAACAAGAAAGTTCGTTGATTCAATTGCAAAAATTAAAACACATGCCAAAAAAGCCATCGTTGAAGTCAATTGTTAAAACTCGTGCATAATTAATGTTTTTTCAATTGAATTACTTCAATATCAGCTCCAATACTATTCAACACAAAACTGTTGATTCAGTTAATAAATATAATATTCTCGAGTCTGACAAAGCTTCCGCATAAACCAGGTTTGCCTGAATACACATGAACATATGAAAAAAACTCATGTGGTAAAAAGAACGGTTTCAAAAATAAACACTGAGAAACCCTCGTAATGAACATTCATAAATTATGCTCCTGTGACAAATTTTCAATTTTTACACGACCTATGCTCCATGACAGACTTTCAATTTTTACATGAAAATTAGTGACCAGGATTGCACCTAGCTACTCATTTTCATTTACATTTACAATCTTGATAGAATGCCAACACAAGTGAGGCTTTTCACTGACAAGACGCTACCATTATTCTGGTATTCTTGTGCACTTCAAATTGTTCCTATGTTTCCATTGAACTACGTTGAGGGTGGTTCCCAACCTTGGTTATTTAATGTCGGATTTGATCCGACAGTTCCATTATTTGGGGTTCTCCAACACCCCATTTCCCTTCTTACTCTGAAGGCTCAAAATCGTGAATTCCATCTGTCCTTCCAAGATGGAAGAAGGCTCAAAATCGTGAATTCCATCTGTCCTTCCAAGATGGAATTGACTCGGTTCGGATGGATGTGATGCAACGACAGTTCCATTATTTGGGGGTTCTCCAACACCCCATTTCCCTTCTTACTCTGAAGGCTCAAATCATGAATGCCATCTGTCCTTCCAAGATGGAATTGACTTGGTTCGGATGGATCTGATGCAATGACTAGAGAATAGGCATTGCTGCTGAATAAATAACCAAACAATAAAATTATATCATAATATGCCTGGTTAAAATCCAAATCTAAAAAATTGATGTATCAACCATGACAGAATGAAAGAGCCCATTTACCTGTTCATTCCCGATGAAAAGTATGCAAAAGGTACAATGCGACATTGAGGCCTCAATCTTTCTACATTAAAGACTCCAACTGCACTATGACAGAAGCTCAGAAGCTCGCATAAAATAGGACGTTGTCACATGAATATATGGCACTTGAAATAGGAGCAGATAGGGAATCATGAGGAGATCACTGCAATGCAGCCATGTAAAAAGGTCATCCAATCATATACAGAAGGTGACATTATGTTATTTTCTACGTTTGAATTCAACAGTGCTTACAAGTACATTATGTTATTGTCTATGTTTGAATTCAACAGTGCTTACAAGTACTTATATAGAAACAAGCGGTCCAACTTGGAAGCATCATATATAGCAAAGCTGGCTACCATGCAGAACCAACAAGTGAATTTGATCATTATGAAACTGTACTCTTGTATCCCCATTTGTGGTGACGATCTTGGAAGCATCATATATTACAAAGCTGGCTCTCCAACAGGTAAATTTGATCATTATGGAACTGCATTCTTGTCCCCACCGGTGGTGACAGGAAGATCATTATGAAACTGTACTCTTTGTATCCTCACTGGTGGTGACGGTCTTCCTGGTTGTAATGGTACAACTTTGACTTTCGCTTGTCCCACCCATCTATGCCCAAGGGATATAACTGGCAAAAGACGTGGTTGTGATTATATGAACATTTCCACACCATAAATTTATGTAAACTTTAAGTGAACAACACTGCCAAAAGACGTGGTTGTGATTATATGAACATTTCCACACCATAAATTTATGTAAACTTTAAGTGAACAACACTGCCAAAAGACGTGGTTGTGATTATATGAACATTTCCACACCATAAATTTATGTAAACTTTAAGTGAACAACACTGCCAAAAAACGTGGTTGTGAGTATATGAATATTTCCACTCCATAAATTTATGTATACTTTAAGTGAACATCATGGAAATAAAAGAAACCATATACCTGGGCATCAGCTCCAGAAGATATGAACACATTCAAAACATGTGAAAAATCCAGGCCTGTGATTTATTTTTGGTGGTCCTTGAGCTTTGCTTTTACCTATAAAAATTGCAGCAAGTTCAGAGTATGCCACTTAAAGGTCAGTTTTAGTAAAAGGGCACAATGAAGAAAAATGACAAGGATTGAAAGATATATTCAAAGGCAACACCTCATCAACTGTATATTGAATTGATGAACCCTCCATGCCAATTGCAATGATGTTATTGTCTTGAGGGCGGAAAGCCAGAAAAGTGGCTGCCGGAGTAGGTGGCATGAAAGTTGTCATGACTCGCAATGAATCAATCACTAATTAGCATCCCATGAAACCAGTGATTTAGATTAATTGGGAGCCTTTGAATTCTTAGCTTACAGTAAGGAACATTACACAAGAACCTTCTAGAGTAACTCAACCTCATTACCCACATAATTTGAAAGTTGAAGGTAAGACATTAGAGACTAAATCCTAAGTAGACCAATGTACCAAAACTGAAATTATATAATTAATCGGAAACATTAAAATGAAACTGGTCTTTAGGTAAAAGGCTCTCTTAGCTTAAATGTTGTCATCATATTGAATAAGGAGACCTTGCCATAAGGAGACCTTGCCACTGGAAGCGGGCATTACATAGGAATGAAACTCGTCTTTAGGTAAAAGGCTCTATTAGCTTAAATGTCATCATATTGAATAAGGAGACCTTGCCACTGGAAGCATACATTACATAGGAATGAAATTGGTCTTTAGGTAGAAGGCTCTCTTAGCTTAAATGTCATCATATTGAATAAGGAGACCTTGCCATGGAAGTGGCCATTACATAGGAATCATTCTTAGAAGAAGCTATACAAAGAGCGACTTCTTCCGGATTTGTATCACCAACGTCATTATTCATAAGAATCCCACTAGCTGGCTGCCACATCTGTGTCCGAATACTCGCTGTGTATTCGCTGTGTTGGAATACTCGTTGCAGACGGTGGAACAAAATACTAACTCTTAGTTACTCGTCAATCATTACTATATAAAACTGCAAATTATATATTCAAAAGTATAATAAACAAATAAATAAATAAAACAAGCTAAAATAGAAAGGAAGCAAACAACAACTACTAAAGAACCCCCACCTTTCCGGATGGAACCTTTCCGGATGGATTTCGGTCACTCCGCGGTATAGCTTATGGAGAGCATCGGATGTCAGTGCTAAGACAACAACATTGGAATTGGTGGATATCAGTTTTACCACCTGCAAGAAATAGCACATTACTTGTTTGAATCAATATCGACAGAATTTGTAGCACATAAAATTGTGAAGTATGCCAAACTTTAGTGTTTTCTGTAATAGAGGGATGATTGCATACCTTGCTCGCAATGCATTCTGTCAGGCAACCTGAGAGACCTACACTGACCCGAATCAGTGATCTCAGTCAATTTCCAGTTCTTGCTCTTGTCTGTGACCTCATCTAGAAGCCTTCGTTTAACATCTGGGGTCGGACTGTCTGTCTAGACTCTATACTACTCTGCACACATGTTGTCTCGAATATCAGATCATTGTTAGACATCATTGTCAATTTCCAGTTCTTACTCTTGTCTGTGACCTCATCTAGAAGCCTTCGTTTAACATCTGGGATCGGACTGTCTGTCTAGACTCTATACTACTCTGCACACATGTTGTCTCGAATATCAGATCATTGTTAGACATCATTGATAATATCATCGTATTCCTATAAAAGATATGCCAAAATAATGGCTAATAGAGCATGTGAATGGGGAAAAGAACAAAATCCTATGCTATATGGAAACTCGAAAGCAACAATATAAATAATGGCTAATAGAGCATGCGAATGGGGAAAAGAACAAAATCCTATGCTATATGGAAACTCGAACAAAATCCTATGCTATATGGAAACTCGAAATCAACAATATCTAGATTATGAGTGAAAGTTTAGAAAATGATAAGATATATGTAACAAACTAAACTGAATATGCTAAATTCAGAATGCTCTTACAAAATTGGTCATTGACAATGCATGTGGAAGTCTGGCCGAACGTTCTACAGCACTGCGAAGGGAACCGGAAGCCTGTCCGAACGTTCTACAACACTGCAAAGGGAACCAGGAGCAGTGACTGCAGGAGGCATGGCATTCGCAATTGAAGTCTGCATAGTAAAAATGAACTAGTTAGAGTTTAAACTTTACCATTAATTAGTAGTGCATGTACACAGTAAAAGTGCATGGAAGAAGAATTTATCTTTGTTGCCATTGTCTCTGGTGGCACCTTCGTTCCTTCAAAAGATCTACTCTCCAGCATGCGAATTAAGCGAAATCCCTCTGTGTTGGGTAAGATCTTTATGCCATTGTCATTCATTGTGACTGCCAATAGGGAACCATCTTCGCTGAAACGAAGGCGAGGACTAGCCTAGAATTTTTTTGGAAATAGCATGAGGACTAGCCTAGAATTTTTTTGGAAATAGCATGAGGATTATACTGATGTGATCAAGAAAACTTGAAATAATGTTTTGAAACTCTAAAAACATGTACACAGTAAATGTGCATGGAAGAAGAATTTACCTTTGTTGCCATTGTCTCTGGTGGCACCTTCGTTCCTTCAAAGGATCTACTTTCCAGCATGCCAATTAAGCGAAATCGCTCTGCGTTGGGTAAGATCTTTATGCCATTGTCATTCATTGTGACTGCCAACAGGGAACCATCTTCGCTGAAACGAAGGCGAGGACTAGCCTGGGATTTTTTTGGAAATAGCATGAGGATTATACATTGAGATGTGATCAAGAAAACTTGAAATAATGTTTTGAAACTCTAAAAACAAACCATCATCATTTCTAAAAATAACGTCTTACCAAACTACCGTCAACATCAATTGTTGTCAGGGTGTTGGTGTTATCCATGTCCCAGAACTTTATTTGAAATTCATCACCAGCTGCCGAGAACCTATTCCTGGTTGTCTCAAATTGCAGAATATGTACGCTTGATTGTTCCCTCACTTTCATTCCACTCAACGAGGCGTGAATCACCATCTTTACTTATTCATGGTTGTCTCAAATTGTAGAATATGTACGCTTGATTGTTCCCTCACTTTTATTCCACTCAATGAGGTATGAATCACCATCTTTACTTGTTCCACAGGAAAAGAGCCTAGTAAAAAATACAAATGATTATATACTTTAGAAAGGACATCGACTTGACGCAACAAATATAGAAAATTGGAGAAAGGAAAAAAACTCAGATCTTCATAAAGACATTTTACGAACTAAACACCATTCCAAGTTAACATTTTACCTTGTTCCACCATTCCAAGTTAACATTTTACCTTGTTCCATCAGCACTATAAAGCCTGGAGCATTATAATCCACCCTAGATCCCGCAAGATCATACAACCTCTGTAGAAAAAATAAACTGCATACAAACAAAGAATCATAATCTATCTATCTATCTTTAGTGCAATAAAGTATTTGCCATATGGTCAAAATTTCACAGAAAGCCAAACATCAAACAAAACATCAAACAAAAATAGAATATGCAATGTATTTCAAAACTAGTCCTTAATTGCAATTCACATAAATTCTTCAGGATTCAAGGAACAAAGTACCTGAATATTTTCTTACTGGTAAGGACAAACAGAATATACAGCTACTTCATGACCTTCAAATGTGTACTGATTTTGACAAGTTACTGCATCCCACACCTACAAGCATAGACAATAATTTTTTTCCTTTTTCATATACAGATAAATAAATGACAACTATTAGAATGAGTCTTGACACATGATAAAGCAGATTACCTTGATGGTGTTATCATCCCCACATGTAATTATTATGAAGAGATAGTATCTAGGGTGTGAAAAAGAAATATCATTCACACCACTAGCATGTGCGTCAATCTGTTTAAATTATATCAATGTTAATAAATTATATTTTCAATACAAACTTAATTTTACAGACCTACAAGAATGTACAAATTGGCCTTTACAGACATACAAGAATGTACAGATTGGCCTTTAAGAATGTAAGCAAACCTCTAGATGTTGTCTCAAATCACCTGCCATAGTATAAGAATATATGTGAAAACACAACTCCTATAACACAAATGCAGGCATGTCAGATAAGTAAATGACAACTATTAGAATGAGTCTTGACATATGATAAAGCAAATTACCTTGATGGTCTTATAATCCCCACATGTAATTATTATGAAGAGATAGTATCTAGGGTGTGAAAAAGCAATATCATTCACACCACTAGCATGTGCGTGAATCTGCGTGAACCTGTTTAAATTATATCAATGTTAATAAATTATATTTTCAATACAAACTTAGTTTTACAGACCTACAAGAATGTACAGATTGGCTTTAAGCATGTAAGCAAAACTCTAGATGTTGTCTCAAATCACCTGCCATAGTATAAGAATATATGTGAAAACACAACTCCTATAACACAAATGTAGAAATGCAGGCATGTCAGTATTTGAATAGAGGGCGTAGCACACCATTCTATTGGTGGCATTATTACAAATCACTCACATTGTTGTATAAAGAAGGAAATGATATCAAAGCATCTTATTAATGAATATGAGTATAGATTAAGTTACCAAGGACTGTCCCATCTGGGTTCCAAATACAACGATTCACTGATACAGTTGGGTTTTTCACAAGAGCAGCCTAAGAAAACATAACAAAACATGTATAAGAGTTTACATGAGGCCAGTGCTAATGATCAACTCTAGTAAAGAACTCTAGAACCTTTTCAAGATCATTCATACATGTACATTTTTCCAATTTAAATCACAAAATTAATTTATGAAAAAATCATCCACCTGCATGTGAATGTAACATGCTTACATGTACATTTTTCCAATTTAAATCACAAAATTAATTTATGAAAAAATCATCCACCTGCATGTGAATGTAACATGCTTGAAATTAAATCACAAAATTAATTTATGAAAATTCCTGCAACCTAACTTTTTTTCGAGATTACCACTTCCCAAATTGCAATGCCACCAACATTTGTTCCAACTGATCGATAAAGCCAGCAATCCAACTACTAGCGAGTGTGAACATATTTATAAATATAAAAGTTACATTTTCCAAATTGACTTAAGGAATTTATTTGAATGAAGAACTGTATTGAATGGGATTTGAAATCACCTAGCAGAATTGTTTGTTGCTGAGGATGGAAATCCATACTCATAACATTTGAACCCTGATTGAGAGTTATTGCCTCGTTCAAAAATGAAGAGGGAAATATGTAACAATGCCAACTAATGGATAACAATGTGATACCTAAAAACTTGGGCAATACGTAACAATGCCAATTAATGAATAACAATGCGATACCTAAAAACATTAAACATTCCCAGTTACTCAAAGATGTAAGGCCTTGTTAATTCTCTTTGATTATATAACATTTATTCAAGTGGCCCAAGGTTATAATGTTAGAGGTTAATAAATTAGCAAATTACTTTGTATTATTAGGAGATGGAAAAGTATCAATTACTAATTATGAGATGATCAAACTTAATTTCATAGGGCATCTAAGCACCCATAACAAGACATGAGCAATAATTTGACTAGTTTGGACTATCATGACCACCATGAAAGATGATGGCCTTCATCCAAGATATTTTCCATGCATCATACACAACGAAATATCTTAATCACCTTTTAACCTTGATAAGGGAAATTAGCAAATTACTTTGTATTATCAGGAGATGGAAAATCTCAATTACTAATTATGAGATGATCAAACTTAACAACTTAGGACATCTGAGCACTCATAACAAGACATCATCTCAAACTTAGTAACAAGACATCATCTCAAACTTAGTTGCCTAGGTCATCTGAGCACTCGTAACAAGAAATGAGCAATAAATGGACTAGTTTGAATGATCAATCTCAATTACTAATTATGAGATGATCAAACTTAACAACTTAGGGCATCTGAGCACTCATAACAAGACATCATCTCAAACTTAGTTGCCTAGGTCATCTGAGCACTCGTAACAAGAAATGAGCAATAAATGGACTAGTTTGTATGATCAATCTCAATTACTAATTATGAGATGATCAAACTTTACAACTTAGGGCATCTGAGCACTCATAACAAGACATCATCTCAAACTTAGTTGCCTAGGTCATCTGAGCACTCGTAACAAGAAATGAGCAATAAATGGACTAGTTTGTATGATCAATCTCAATTACTAATTATGAGATGATCAAACTTAACAACTTAGGGCATCTGAGCACTCATAACAAGACATCATATCAAACTTAATTGCCTAGGTCATCTGAGCACTCGTAACAAGAAACGAACAATAAATGGACTAGTTTGTATGATCAATCTCAATTACTAATTATGAGATGATCAAACTTAACAACTTAGGGCATCTGAGCACTCATAACGAGACATCATCTCAAACTTAATTGCCTAGGTCATCTGAGCACTCGTAACAAGAAATAAGCAATAAATTGACTAGTTTGTATGATTTTGGCCACCATGAAGGATGATGGCCTTCAAAGTTCATTTGAGATGTTTTCCATGTATCACACACAACGAAATATCTTCAAGCACCTTTTAACTTTGATAAGGGATGACCCTATATCAACATGTATTTGCTAATCTTACCTTTAGCTCTTTTCTCTTTCCTTTTTATCTTGCTAGTCTGTATTAGAATATTTCCTTTGATTCTACATGAATAAAGGGCCACTTCCCACCACAATGCCTTTGTCAACATTTTCTAGTCCAACTTTGATTTTGGCCCAGTTTTGCTTGGTGTTTGAGAAATTTTCTTTCCACTTCAACACTTATGCCTCCAAAAAAGGCTATCAACACATTTAGCCCTCTTTTGGGAGGATGCCCAGAACCTCAAGACTCGAGAGTGGTGCAAGATTTATGGGTCTACTTGGATGCTCATTGCTAATATAGAGAGTACAAGGGAATTTAATAATTTGAAAGAAGCCATTAAAGAAACCGACATTGAAGATGATTGACTTTGCTAAAACTCAAAAATTGAAGTAAATGCAGCAACTCTCAGCATCCACCACCAATTGCTGACAGATTAAATCAAGGATAAAATAGATGGACAATAGGATGGAAAGGGTATTTTGAGCAAAGCAATCCACACAGGAAGATGTTACAATCATAAGCTTCTCAATGGATTTGCACTAGATGTATTTTGAGTAGAGAAATCCACGCGGAAAGATGATACAACCAAGGAGATCAAAGCATTGTTGTTGCAAACTACAGACAATTAAGATCGATAGTAGTAAATATAACTTATTACGCACCAACAAATGCCCTTTAATTATTTCAGTCAAAATTTAGACAAGAACACATTGAATTCCCATGGTAGGAGCCCTCTCTCTAGAGAGCTTTTGAAATAGAAAATCAAGTAGACTTACTCTGAGAACTTGTGATAGGAGTTAGCTAAGATAGTTTGGGAAATTATCTGATAAGAAAGAGATTTTGTTGGGCATGAAAGTTATCAGTCTTCCGACTTTTCAGTCTAGAAATTCAATGCATATTTTTGCAACATCACACAGGTTGGCAGTTATATACAATAGCTAGAGAAGACCTCGAATTGTCCTCATGAGTTAGACTTCAGTTAGGATGAATTATTTCCAATTTATTAGAATAATCATCAAGTTAGCATGCATAGAGTTGGAGCTTCAATTAAAGAGGGGTCTTTATTTGTTTGACTACAGAACGAGGTGGTAGTTAGTAGTTCAGTTGGAACGAGCTAGAGCTAGTCTCCAATATTGATTGAAGGAAGCGCGAGTTAGATCTCCAATGTTGATTGGAGAGAGCACGAGTTAACGACTCCAGTGATGATTGGAAGGAGAGCAAGTAATGCTCTCCGTTAACTTGCTATCATAGCTCAAGTTCTAAATTAAGTTGGGCCTCCTTGCATGGATCGAAGTTCACCTATAAAGAGAGGACGAAGGCACAAGTAAATAAAAAAGGTTTGTGACAAGAGAGCCTAGATTGTGGAGCATAGGAATTGTGTCCTAAATAGTAGGAGGCACAAGCGCGCTAGAATTTAGGAGAGTTGGTTGTGCACAGGTTGAATGGAATTGGGTCCTAAAAAATAGGAGCTCAAAGTGCACAAGGAAGGAGTAACATAATTGAAGCAAGACAACACGGTTTGTAGAGCAAGTCAAGGAGGCAACAAAGGAAGAATTGTGTGCAGGAATCAAGATCAAGTGGTGATCAAGGTAGGCTAAGATCAGTTGCATCAACTGAGAATTGTGTGAGAAGCAAAATGATTTCTCAAGAGAGACAAATTGGTTTGTAATAGATTCATTTGCTCCAAGAACAATCAATAAAACTCCCACATCAAGCAATCAGGTTTTTCCTGGAGAAAAATAAGTGTGTCAGTTTGTGTGATGTGCTTTTATCTCTATGTTCAAAATCAAGTGGTGATCAAGGCAGGCTAAGATTAGTTACATCAACTGAGAATTGTGTGAGAAGCAAAATGATTTCTCAAGAGATACAAATTGGTTTGTAATAGATTCATTTGCTCCAAGAACAATCAATAAAACTCCCACATCAAGCAATCAGGTTTTTCCTATTGGGTTTCTTGAGAAAAATAAGTATGTCAATTTGTGTGATGTGCTTTTATCTCTATGTTTTTATTCTGTTGTTTATAAGTTGTTAAGAGGCTTTGTATCATGGTGAAAGTTAACTAGTTTCAATTTTTCGTTATTCATCTAAGTAGTTGCAGAGTTTCATGGAAATTTAACATGGTTTCAGAGTAAAGATCAGTATAAAGACCAATGTCGGATTGACCAGCTAGTGGACAACGCAAATCATGTAGAAGGCTTGTACAAAAGTTTGAAAAGTTGAGCAGTTCTTTGGATAATATATGGTGTTCCAAGGACTTCTTTGGATAATAGTATGGTGTTCCAATGACAGAGGTCAGATCACAGTTTAGAAGGAGCCTCAATTTTTTGTGCATGGAAAGAGCGGATATGAATGGTGTTGGAAGATAATGGGGTGCTCAAGTATGTGAATTAGGCAATAGCTCCACCTCAAGATGCCCAACAATTGATCCAAGATAACAAGAATGACACCAAGGTGAGGAGGATCATTCTTGAGGGGATCAAAGATCATATTATCCCTCATCTCCATGAGAAGAAGATAACATATCAAATGTTTAAAGCCATCCTAGATCTGTATGTATCAGGGTTGCAATGGTGCCCGGAAGCTTGCTCTCAAGGAGAAGCTACGAATTATCCAGATGAGCAAAGGTGAGTCCATCATCACATATCTTTCAAAGTTCACTCACGTTTGAAATGAGCAAGGTGGAGTGGGTGTGACTGTAGTAGACAATGACCTTGTGAGTCTGGCGATTCTGGGACTTCATAAGTCTTCGCATAGTTTCCAGAATGGAGTAAGTGGTAAAGAGAATATTCTTAGCTGGGAAAGGTTATGGAGTGATTATGTTCAAGAAGAAATCCGAAGAGGGATGAGAGTTGGTAGAGAAGCTCTAGCAGAGGATGAGGAGAACTTTGCCTTGACAAGCAAAGGTAGCAGAGGCAAGGGAAAGAAGGGCCAAGGAGAGATCGAGTCTTGTTAAAAGGATGAGAAGAAGAAGAAGGATGTAAGCAAGATCAAGTGCTTCCATCGCTAAGAGTTCGGACACCATGCCACTAAGTGTCCTAATTGGAAGGAGGAGACCAGTAAGATCATGTCGCTGCAGCAGCTGAGGTAGATGTGTTTTCTTCTTAGCTCAAGAAATATTTCTCATTGATAGCTTCCATGGCAAGCTCAACAGACAACAATGTATGGTGTATTGATTCAAGAGCATCCTTCCACATGACCAAGAACAAGGAGTATTTCAGCCACCTAAAGGAGATGGACATGCATTTTCAGATTGAGCTAGGAGATGACGGAAAGTACACAACTAGGGGAGTTGGTATTGTCAGTTTTGAGAGGGATCCAGGTAGTTCTCTCCATCTCAAAGATGTCCTCTATGTTCCAAGCCTAAAGCAGAACCTTGTTTCAATATCTACCTCGAGGACAAGGGTTATGATGTCATCTTAACCAGAGGTAAGGCTCACCTCCAGCACTTAGCTTTTGGATGTAAGAAGCAGATAGGTGTAAGGAAGAAGAATCTATATCTATTACAAGTTGAGACAAGCACAACCTTTAGTAGCAAGGCAAGAAGTGCGTAGAATAAAGACATGAGGGTTGAGGAGAGAAAAGATTTGAGGGAGTCTTAATAGCGCAAGCATATTAGAGCTCTGAAGAAGGAACCTCATCCAGTATCACGGTTTGAGTCTTGGCTAGTTAGAAAGTGGGCCGACCAACAAGATCATGAGTTTAACTTCAGTTAGGATAAATTATTTCCATTTTATTCGAATAATCATGAAGTTAGGATGCACAGAGTTGGAGCTCATAGTTTTAAAATTCGGCCGATTCGAAACGGAAACGGCCGAGTTGATCCGTTTCATTGGCCAAAACTGTGACTCGGTTGAAGAAACGGTTCGGCTGGCCGAGTCAGCCATGACTCGGCCAACTCGGCCGTTTCCATATTGACTCGGCCGAGTCATAAATAGCAGCCCATAACCCCATCCAAAACGGCGATTTAACATTTTTTTAATAAAATTTTAAGGTGTTTGTTGATTGGTTTGGACTCCAATGTGTTTTATGAATTAGCTAAATGTTATTTGGGGTCCATTTCCCCCTCCCAAACCCTATTTAACACACCTCAAATGCTCTTACTCACTTGATA
>APFE031568347.1:54646-74803 GCA_000404065.3 Pinus taeda | reverse complement strand
ATGAATACTTATCGGAATCGGATGATATTTAGATCAATCCTACACCTCTCGATGAGAGGGATCGAAGAAAAATATCAGTTGCCATAAATAAGATGACCCACATGGAGTTTGGCCCTAGTTTCCAATTTTAACAAGCTGCTTATAAGTTATTAAGAGGCTTTGTATGTCAGTGAAAGTTAACTAGTTTCAGTTTTCAATTATTCATCTAAGTAGTTAGAGAGTTTCATGGAAATTTAATACAACCATGGTAGCTTATGATTTGTTGCATCTAATGAAAATAAAAGAGGGCCAGGGAGCAGTGCACATGTTGGGTGATGATTTCAGAAATAATTAGAGCTTGCAATAAGATTAGGCCACCCATGCATGTGAGGAGAATCACTACAAAAAATGTTGGTTTCTTTATGTTTATGGACAATATAACTCTCGTACATCTTGCCAATTACCAAATCCGATAGAACGAATCTCATAAAATAGGACTTTGGTGCATAGTTTTGCTCAATAAGTTGCCATACAAGAAAATGGTTATCTTCCACATAGGTTTTTCCTCGAAGCTGATGCCACTTATACAAACTCTGGGTCAATGATTATTTTTGCCATACAAGAAAATGGTTATCTTCCACATAGGTTTTTCTCCGAAGTTGATGCCACTTATGCAAACTCTGGGTCAGTGATTATTTTTGGCTGGAGATTGTTTTTAGCTTAAAGAACTCCAATACAACGTTGGTATTCTCATACCTATCATGACTTCTTCCTTTGTTTGTTACACGACTATAAATATCATTCTGTTTTATACTTGTAAGTAGACATTGACCTCCCATCTCTTCCATTGTGCTAGTGGGGACAATAGATTCAAACAACCAACCATGTATAAAGTCACACAATAATGTTAGATGCTTCCATGATATCAAGCGCAATAGTAATAAGGAAGATACTCTCAAAGGGAGAGGACTACGATGAGATCCTAGCACCATCGTTGGATGCACTATTATCAAATGTATGAAAAGTTTTCTTTCTCCGTGACATTTAAAAAGAAGTTTTCTTGGAGCTACCTCAAGGCTTTGAGGCACATAAGAAGAGACTCATGATTTCAGAGTGAAGCAAGTCCCTTGGCCATGTCATGTCTAGTTTGATGAACATCTAATGTAGACTTCGACCTCTCTTCAAGGTTTAAGGTATGTCCTTAACGTTGGTTGTGAAGAGTGAAGTGTGTGTAGAGATGACTATCAAGTCACCTCCTTTTATACTAAAAGGTTGAGCACATGTGGGAGTTTATTTGGTTGCTGGCCGACCTTAACGAATTGTCCCATAACACAAATAAATTCATATCTCCATGAATACTTATCGGAATCGGGTGATATTTAGATCAATCCTACACCTCTCGATGAGAGGGATCGAAGAAAAATATCAGTTGCCATAAATAAGATGACCCAAATGGAGTTTGGACCTAGTTTCCAATTTTAACAAGCTGCTTATAAGTTATTAAGAGGCTTTGTATGTTAGTGAAAGTTAACTAGTTTCAGTTTTCAATTATTCATCTAAGTAGTTAGAGAGTTTCATGGAAATTTAATACAACCATGGTAGCTTATGATTTGTTGCATCTAATGAAAATAAAAGAGGGCCATGGAGCAGTGCACATGTTGGGTGATGATTTCAGAAATAATTAGAGCTTGCAACAAGATTAGGCCACCCATGCATGTGAGGAGAATCACTACAAAAAATGTTGGTTTCTTTATGTTTATGGACAATATAACTCTCGTACATCTTGCCAATTACCAAATCCGATAGAACGAATCTCATAAAATAGGACTTTGGTGCATAGTTTTGCTCAATAAGTTGCCATACAAGAAAATGGTTATCTTCCACATAGGTTTTTCCCCGAAGCTGATGCCACTTATACAAACTCTGGGTCAGTGATTATTTTTGCCATACAAGAAAATGGTTATCTTCCACATAGGTTTTTCCCCGAAGTTGATGCCACTTATGCAAACTCTGGGTCAGTGATTATTTTTGGCTGGAGATTTTTTTTAGCTTAAATAACTCCAATACAACGTTGGTATTCTCATACCTATCATGACTTCTTCCTTTGTTTGTTACACGACTATAAATATCATTCTGTTTTATACTTGTAAGTAGACATTGACCTCCCATCTCTTCCATTGTGCTAGTGGGGACAATTGATTCAAACAACCAACCATGTATAAAGTCACACAGTAATGTTAGATGCTTCCATGATATCAAGCGCAATAGTAATAAGGAAGATACTCTCAGACTGAAGCAAGTCCCTTGGCCATGTCATGTCTAGTTTTATGAACATCTAATGTAGACTTCGACCTCTCTTCAAGGTTTAAGGTATGTCCTTAACGTTGGTTTGATGTATGAAAAGTTTTCTTTCTCCATGACATTTAAAAAGAAGTTTTCTTGGAGCTACCTCAAGGCTTTGAGGCACATAAGAAGAGACTCATGATTTCAAACTAAAGCAAGTCCCTTGGCCATGTCATGTCTAGTTTGATGAACATCTAATGTAGACTTCGACCTCTCTTCAAGGTTTAAGGTATGTCCTTAACGTTGGTTTGATATATCCTAACAATTTATTTCTGACAGGATCAAATCATCTTTGTGTTCAATACAAGAGGGATTGATATCTAAGCACTAATGGATTAGAAGTGTAATAAAGAGATGATGAGGACTTCCTTGTTAAGGGAAGTATGTTGTCAGAGACTTTGGCATGATGATTTACACTAAAGTAGTTGAGAGAGACTCCTATTCATATTCAGATTTGATTGATCCCATGATGAGCTGGAAGTCAAATGAATTCTTACTTTGCAGTATGAACCAGATATAGCTTGGATATGTATATTGGGTTGATGCTAACCGTGTGCTAAGATATCTAGATGAAACAATTAATCATGGAGTGAGACACATTATCAAAAACTTGATGGATACATCGATGCTAACTGAGACTGAAAATGTCGTTGACAAGAAAAGCACATCTGGGTGTTGTTATAGCTTGGGCTTTGCCATGATTTCTTGGATGAGACTGAAAATGTTGTTGACAAGAAAAGCACATCCGAGTGTTGCTAGAATGGCATGGATAAAATCCGGGGATAAATATACCAGGTTGCTCCACAAGGTGGCATCGAACAAAAAAGGATATTAATACCATCTGGCAAATTCGGAATCAACGGAATGAGACCCTTACAACTGTGATGGATATTCAAGCGAAGGCCATCCAACATTTTAGTAAGCAATATCAAGCATCAGTGGAAACAATTTTTAGAGATCAATGGAATTTCGCTAATTTATTCCCTTGCATGGTCACACAGGCTGATTCATCTCTCTTAGACTCCCCAGTCTTTGTCGAAGAACTAAAAGGAGTTCTAAGTGAGCTTGCCAAGGAGAAAGTCCCGGACCATATGGTTGGCCTGTGGAGCTTTTCATATTCTTTTTTGAAATCATGAGCTCTGATCTTACGATGATGGCAGAGGAGTCTCGCCTCGAGGGAAAGATCTCCGGTGCCATAAATGCAACTTTCTTCACCCACATTCCAAAATCTTCTTCTCCTTGCTTTTTCTCAGATTGTAGGCCAATATATAAAATGATCTCCAAGGTTATTGCTAACAAAATTAAACATACACTGTCTAAACATACTACTTTTGGAGAAACTTGGCTTTCTTGTAGGAAGAAGAATCGAAGATGCGGTTGGAATAATTCAAGAACGTATACATTTCATCCATACAAAAAGAATCAATGCATGCCTCATGAATATTGATCTCATCAAGGCATATGAGAGGTTGGATTGGGAGTTTCTAAAAAGATTCTCCATAGGTGAGAGTCCCAAAGAAGACATGTGGACTGGCTCATGGCATGTGTTTCCTTTGTAAACATAGTTGTTTTGATTAATGGATAGCCTTCTGAATTTTTCAAAATTTGTCGAGGTTTGCAGTAGGGATGCACACCATCCCCTTTACACTTTATTCTAGTGATGGAGGGTCTAAGTAGGGCACTCAAGTCAACCAAGGATCTAGGCATATTTAAACATATTGAACACCCAAAATCCTAGCGTTGTCTGCTAGCACAATGGTTGATTGGTCGAAAGCTCAAGACATTTTCTTTCTCAACCTTACCATTGTTCCTCTCTGGGGCACGTTATGTGAGGGTGTGCTCGTGATATAGAACAAAAAAACATAAAAATTTAAACATACCATTTTATGTATATCATTTGATTGGTACTACCCGAGAACCATGCTAGAAGGAGAAAATATTGAGCACACAAATAATAATAACACTATTTTGTTGCAAAAAAACATGACTCACCCATCCTCTACGTTGCATCTACATCTCCACTCGACCCTCCCAGACACTACAATTGTAGTCGTTCGCTGCACAAAGTAATATTATATCTGAGATCATGAGTAAACCGAGAGAGGTTAAAGAATAAATATACAGAGTGATGAATCAACCACACATAACTACCTTCCCTTGGCTAATATTATGACAACGACAATCATGAACAATAATATTTGAACATGTGAACCTAATGTAACATTTCCATTTCTTTCATATCAAAGTTCTAGGAAAAATCTCAAATCTCACTCCCATGAACAAGATCATACTATCTCAAAACCATGACAAAATAATAAATCATTGTGCAAATAACAAATATTTCAATGTAATAAAGGACAATAGTATTGTGTAAGAGAAAAGTATGCCTCACCCATCCTCTATTTCATGTTTGTAGAATGTCTAGTGCATCTTCACCACTTGACTTGTGTAGAACATACAATTGTAGTTGTTCACTACATAAAAAAGACAAATATAGTTGACTATGAGAGCTTAGATAAAGCATATAATAATTTGAAAAGATAATAAATGGAGCTGCAAAGTAGTGAAAGATACTTTTAAGTGAAGTGCATTGCATACATAAATGTTGACTCACCTTCATTTATGAACAATAACCTCAATTTTCTTTGTCTTCTTCCTTCATTTCCATTTCCACACCAAACAAACAAAACCAAGACCAAACTACAAAAAACATTCAAAAAAAAAAAGAGTACAACACACCCAACAAACAAAACCAAGATCAAACAACAAAAAACGAGTACAACACAGCATGGCCATGCTCAAACTCAACAAAACAAAACATGTAGATAAGAACAATGAAAAAAATACAAACATCCCCTCTGAACATCATCTCTCCTACAATTTGTTGTCCTCTGCTGAAAGGGAAAAAAGTTGCTTGAATAAGCTTACAGTACACACAATTAGTAATGTTCAACATATTTCAAAACCAATAATTATTCATAATAGGAAACAAAACTCCCTAAAGTTTTTTTTGACAACAATGAACATTGTTTGTATTCCACATGCTTATGCTCATCAAAACAATCCATCTATAGAAGATACACAATAAGATATTAGAATCGTTATATAAGTTAAACTAGAGAGTACGAAATAATTAATTGTAATAAGAAACACACCTTTCTTTGAGATTGTTATATAAAAGGGGGCAAACCATTTTGTATTTCACAATTTTTTGCTCACCGGAACAAGTTGTCTGCAATAGAAACACAATATATTAGATTTCTAATAAAAGTCAAACTAGAGAATTTGAAGGCATGATCTTCAAAAAAATGTAAACAACAAAGAAAAAATTACAAACTACCCATTGTCACATTATCTTTACTGTAGTGTCCTCCCTCTCCTCTCCTCTGATGAAAGGAAACAAGGTAGGGTGAATAAGGTTAAAATTAAGACCAATTGTAATGGAAAGAATAATTCAAAACAAATAATTATTCATTATACCAAACATAACTCGTCTAGAGTTTGCTATATAAAGATAGAAATTCCATTTTGTATTCTGCTTACTCGTGTCCACGAGAACAAGCCAAAGTGATGAATCAACCATACACATAACTACCTTTCCTTGGCTAATATTATGACAATGACAATCATGAACAATAATCCCTGAACATGTGAACCCAATGTAACATTTCCATTTTTTTCATATCAAAGTTCTAGGAAAAATCTCAAATCTCACACCCATGAACAAGATCATACTATCTCAAAACCATGACAAAATAATAAATCATTGTGCAATTAAAAAATATTTCAATGTATTAAAGGACAATAGTATTGTGTAAGAGAAAAGTATGCCTCACCCATCCTCTATGTCATGTTTGTAGAATGTCTCGTGCGTCTTCACCACTTGTGTAGAACATACAATTGTAGTTGTTCACTACATAAAAAGGATGAATATAGTTAACTATGAGAGCTTAGATAAATCATATAATAATTTGAAAAGATAATAAATGGAGCTACAAAGTAGCGAAAGATACTTTTAAGTGAACTGCATTGCATATAGAAATGTCGACTCACCTTCATTTAAAAACAATAACCTCAATTTTCTTTGACTGCTTCCTTCATTTCCATTTCCGCACCCAACAAACGAAACAAAGACCAAACTGCAAAAAACTTTAAAAGAAAAAACAAAACAAAAGAAGATTACAAGACACCCAACAAACAAAACCAAGACTAAACAACAAAAAACGAGTACAACACAGCATGGCCATGCTCAAACTCAACAAATCAAAACACAAAGATAAAAACGAAGAAAAAATTTCAAACACTCCCTCTGCAAATCATCTCTCCTGCAATTTGTTGTCCTCTGCTGAAAGGGAAAAAAGGTCGGTTGAATAAGTTTAAAATACACACAATTAGTAGTGTTAAACATATTCAAAACCAACAATTATTCATTATAGGAAACACAACTCCCTAGAGTTTGTTTGATATCGATGGATGTTGTTTGTATTCCACATGCTTGTGCTCATCAAAACAATTCATCTATAGAAGATACACAATAAGATATTAGAATCGTTATGTAAGTTAAACTTGAGAGTACGCAATAATTAATTGTAATAAGAAACACACCTTTCCTTGAGATTGCTATATAAAACAGGACAATCCATTTTGTTTTCCACAATTTTTTGTTCAATGGAACAAGCCGTCTGCAATAGATACACAATATAATACTATATTTATAATAAAAGTCAAACGAGAGAATTTGAAGGCATGAACTTCAAAAAAAAATTACACAACAACAAACAGAAAGTTGCAAACTTCCCCTTTTCACATTATCTTTACTGTAGTGTCCTCTCCACTGTTGAAAGGAAAAAAGGTGGCGTCAATAAGGTTAAAATAAAGACATACTGTAATGGAAAGCATAATTCAAACAAATAATTATTCATTATAGCAAACATACCTCATCTAGAGTTTGCTATATAAAGATAGACATTCCATTTTGTGTTCCACTTACTCGTGCTCACGAGAACAAGCCATCTACAATAGATACATAATAAGATATTAGAATCATTTTACAAGTTAAATTGGAGAGTTCAATGCAACAATCAATCATAATGTGAAACATACTCGTCTTTAGCTTTGTTATATGAACGTCAATAATCCATTTTGTATTTTACGTATATGTGGTCACTGAAATCAACCATATGCAGTAGATACGAAATAAAATATTAGAATTCTAATAAAAGTTAAACTAGAGAGTTGAAGGCATGAACTTGTAATTCAACTTCATTTTAGTCCATTTGTATTCCATGCTAAATCTCAAAGTATATAAGTTTTTAAACTAGACGTAATTCTACTGGAAATAATGCAATCAATGCTATAGTAAGAGAAATAATCCATTTTGTAAGAGGGATGTAGGCATATTTATACATATTAAACAACCAAAATAGTGTTGTCTACTAGCAGAATGGTTGATTGGTCGAAAGCTCAAGATGCTTGCTTGCTCGACCTTAACATCCTCCTCTCTAGGGATGTTATGTGAGGGTGTGCGTGTGATGAGGAAAAATAAATAAATTTAAACATACCATTTTATGTATATCATCTAAGTCGTACTACCCGAGAACCATGCTAGAAGGAGAAAATATTGAGCACACAAATAACAATAACACTATTTTGTTGGAAAAAAACATGACTCACCCATCCTCTATGCTGCATCTACATTTCCTAAGATATTATCTCCATTCGACCCTCCCAAATACTACAATTGTAGTCGTTCGTTGCACAAAGTAATATTATATCTGAGATCACAAATAAACCACGAGAGGCTAAAGAATAAATATACAGAGTGATGAATCAACCATACACATAACTACCTTCCCTTGGCTAATATTATAACAACGACAATCATGAACAATAATCCCTGAACATGTGAACCCAATGTAACATTTCCATTTTTTTCATATCAAAGTTCTAGGAAAAATCTCAAATCTCACACCCGTGAACAAGATCATACTATCTTAAAACCATGACAAAATAAAAAATCATTGTGCAACTAACAAATATTTCAATGTATTAAAGGACAATAGTATTGTGTAAGAGAAAAATATGTCTCACCCATCCTCTATGTCATGTTTGTACAATGTCTAGTGCGTCTTCACCACTTGACTTGTGTAGAACAAACAATTGTAGTGGCTCACTACATAAAAGAGATGAATATAGCCGACTATGAGAGCTTAGATAAAGCATATAATAATTTGAAAAGATAATAAAGAGAGCTACAAAGTAGCGAAAGATACTTTTAAGTGAAGTGCAGTGCATATAGAAATGTCAACTCACCTTCATTTATGAAAAATAACCTCAATTATCTTTGACTGCTTCCTTCATATCCATTTCCATACCCAACAAATGAAACCAAGACCAAACTGCAAAAAACTTTAAAAGAAAATAAGAAAAAAAAACAAAACAAAAAAAGAGAAGATTACAAGACACCCAACAAACGAAACCAAGACCAAACAACAAAAAACAAGTACAACACAGCATGGCCATGCTCAAACTCAACAAAACAAAACATGAAGATAAAAACAAAGAAAAAATTCCAAACACCCCCTCTGCACATCATCTCTCCTGCAATTTGTTGTCCTATGCTGAAAGGGAAAAAAGGTCAGTTGAATAAGCTTAAAATACACGCAATTAGTAGTGTTAAACATATTCAAAACCAACAATTATTCATTATAGGAAACACAACTCCCTAGAGTTTGTTTCATATCGATGGATGTTGTTTGTATTCCACTTGCTTTTGCTCATCAAAATAATCCATCAATAGAAGATACACAATAAGATATCAAAATCGTTATGTAAGTTAAACTTGAGAGTATGCAATAATTAATTGTAATAAGAAACACACCTTTATTTAAGATTGCTATATAAAAGAGGACGATCCATTTTGTTTTCCACAATTTTTTGTTCACTGGAACAGGCCGTCTGCAATAGATACACAATAATAATATTATATTTATAATAAAAGTCAAACGAGAGAATTTGAAGGCATGAACTTAAAAAAAAAATAGACAACAACAAACAAAACATTGCAAACTTCCCCTTTTCACATTATCTTTACTGTAGTGTCGTCTTCCCTGCTGAAAGGAAACCGGTGGCATGAATAAGGTTAAAATAAAGACAGATTGTAATGGAAAGCATAATTCAAAACAAATAATTATTCATTACACCAAGCATACCTCATCTAGAGTTTGCTATATAAAGATAGACATTCCATTTTGTGTTCCACTTACTCATGCTCACCAGAAAAATCCATCTACAACAGATACATAATAAGATATTAGATTCATTTTACAAGTTAAATTGGAGAATTCAATGCAATAATCAATCATAATGTGAAACATACTCGTCTTTAGCTTTGTTATATGTACGCTGATAATCCATTTTGTATGTTACGTATATGTGGTCACTGAAATCAACCTTTTGATGTAGATACAAAATAAAATACTAGAATTCTAACATTTGATGCAGATACGAAATAAAATAATAGAATTCTAATAAAAGTTAAACTAGACAGTTGAAGGCATGAACTTGTGATCCAACTTCATTCTAGTCCATTTATATTCTATGCTAAATCTCAAAGTATATAAGTTTTTAAACTAGATGTAATTCTACTCAAAATAATGCGATCAATGCTATAGTAAGAGAAATAATCCATTTTGTAAGAGGGATCTAGGCATATTTAAACATATCGAACAACCAAAATCCTGGTGTTGTCTACTAGCACAATGGTCGATTGGTCGAAAGCTCAAGATGCTTGCTTGCTCGACCTTAACATCCTCCTCTCTAGGGAATGTTATGTGAGGGTGTGTGTGTGATGTGGAAAAAAATAAAATTTAAACATACCATTTTATGTATATCATCTGAGTCGTACTACCAAAGAACCATGCTAGAAGGAGAAAATATTGAGCACACAAATAACAATAACAATATTTTTTGGAAAAAAACGTGACTCACCCATCCTTTGGGCTGCATCTACATTTCCTAAGATATTATCTCCACTCCACCCTCCCAGACACTACAATTGTAGTCGTTCGCTGCACAAAGTAATATTATATCTGAGATCACAAATAAACCACGAGAAGTTAATGAATAAATATACAAAGTGGCGACCACATACTCGTCTTTAGTTTTGTTATATGTACGCTGATAATCCATTTTGTATTTTACGTATATGTGGTCGCTGAAATCAACCGTTTGATGTAGATACGAAATAAAATATTATAATTCTAATCAAAGTTAAACTAGAGAGTTGAAGTCATGAACTTGTGATCCAACTTCATTCTAGTCGATTTATATTCCATGCTAAATCTCAAAGTATATAAATTTTTAAACTAGATGTAATTCTACTCAAAATAATGCAATCAATGTTATAGTAAGAGAAATAATCCATTTTGTAAAAGGGATCTAGGCATATTTAACATATTGAACAACAAAAATCCTGGTGTTGTCTACTAGCACAATGGTTGATTGGTTGAAAGCTCAACATGCTTGCTTGCTCAACCTTAACATCCTCCTCTCTGGGGAATGTTATGTGAGGGTGTGCGTGTGATGTGCAAAAAAAAATAAAATTTAAACATACCATTTTATGTATATCATCTGAGTCATACTACCTGAGAACCATGCTAGCAGGAGAAAATATTGAGCACACAAATAACAATAACACTATTTTGTTGGAAAAAAACTTGACTCACCCATCCTCTGCGCTGCATCTACATTTCCTAAGATATTATCTCCACTCGACCCTCCCAGACACTACAATTGTAGTCTTTCACTGCACAATCTAATATTATATCTAAGATCACAAATAAACCACGAGAGGTTAAACAATAAATATACAGAGTGATGAATCAACCATACACATAACTACTTTCCTTTGGCTAATAATATGACAACGACAATCATGAACAATAATCCCTGAATATGTGAACCCAATGTAACATTTCCATTTTTTTCAGATCAAAGTTCTAGGAAAAATCTCAAATCTCATGCCCATGAACAAGATCATGCTATCTCAAAACCATGACAAAATAAAAATCATTGTGCAACTAACAAATATTTCAATGTATTAAAGGACAATAGTATTGTGTAAGAGAAAAGTATGCCTCACCCATCCTCTATGTCATGTTTGTAGAATGTCTAGTGCATCTTCACCACTTGACTTGTGTAAAACATACAATTGTAGTTGTTCACTACATAAAATGGATGAATATTATCGACTATGAGAGCTTAGATAAAGCATATAATAATTTGAAAAGATAATAAATGGAGCTACAAAGTAGCAAAAGATACTTTTAAGTGAACTGCATTGCATATAGAAATGTCGACTCACCTTCATTTATGAACAATAACCTCAATTTTCTTTGACTGCTTCCTTCATTTCCATTTCCGCACCCAACAAACGAAACAAAGACCAAACTGCAAAAAAAAAAAAAACAAAAAACAAAAAAAACAAAACAAAAAAAACAAAACAAAAGAATATTACAAGACAACCAACAAACGAAACCAAGACTAAACAACAAAAAATGTGTACAACACAGCATGGCCATGCTCAAGCTCAACAAAACAAAACAAGAAGATAAAATCAAAGAAAAAATTGCGAACAACCCCTCTGCACATCATCTCTCCTGCAATTTGTTGTCCTCTGCTGAAAGGGAAAAAAGGTTGGTTGAATAAGCTTAAAATACAAGCAATTAGTAGTGTTAAACATACATATTCAAAACCAACAATTGTTCATTATGGGAAACACAACTCCCTAGAGTTTGTTTCATATCGATGCACGCTGTTTGTATTCCACTTGCTTTTGCTCATCAAAACAATTCGTCTATAGAAGATACACAATAAGATATTAGAATCGTTATGTAAGTTAATCTTCAGAGTACGCAATAATTAATTGTAATAAGAAACACACCTTTCTTTGAGATTGCTATATAAAACAAGACAATCAATTTTGTCTTCCACAATTTTTTGTTCACTGGAACAAGTTGTTTGCAATAGATACACAATATAATATTATATGTATAATAAAAGTCAAACTAGAGAATTTGAAGGCATGAACTTCAAAAAAAAAATTAGACAACAACAAGCAAAAAATTGCAAACTTCCCCTTTTCACATTATCTTTATTGTAGTGTCGTCTCCCCTGCTGAAAGGAAAAAAGGTGGCGTGAATAAGGTTAAAATAAAGACAGATTGCAATGGAAAGCATAATTCAAAACAAATAATTATTCATTACACCAAACATACCTCATCTAGACTTTGCTATATCAAGATAGACATTCCATTTTGTGTTCCACTTACAAGTGCTCACTAGAAAAAGTCATCTACAACATATGCATAATAAGATATTAGAATCATTTTACAAGTTAAATTGGAGAGTTCAATGCAACAATCAATCATAATGTGAAACATACTCGTCTTTAGCTTTGTTGTATGAATGTTGATAATCCATTTTGTATTTTACATATATGTGGTCACTGAAATCAACCATTTGATGTAGATACGAAATAAAATATTAGCATTCTAATAAAAGTTAAACTAGAGAGTTGAAGGCATGAACTTGTGATCCAACTTCATTCTAGTCCATTTATATTCCATGCTAAATCTCAAAGTATATAATTTTTTAAACTAGATGTAAATCTACTCGAAATAATGCAATCAATGCTATAGTAAGAGAAATAATCCATTTTGTAAGAAGGATCTAGGCATATTTAAACATATAGAACAACCAAAATCCTAGTGTTGTCTACTAGCATAATGGTTGATTAGTCGAAAGCTCAATATGCTTGCTTGCTCGACCTTAACATCCTCTTCTCTACGGAATGTTATGTAAGGGTGTGCGTGTGATGTGGAAAAAAAAAAAAATTAAACATACCATTTTATGTATATCACCTGAGTCGTACTTCCCAAGAACCATGCTCGAAGGAGAAAATATTGAGCACACAAATAGCAATAACACTATTTTGTTGGAAAAAAACATGTCTCACCCATTCTCTGCGTTGCAACTACATTTCCTAAGATATTATCTTCGACCCTCCCAGACACTACAATTGCAGTCTTTTGCTGCACAAAATAATATTATATCTGAGATCACAAATAAACCATGAGAGGTTAAAGAATAAATATACAGATTGATAATTCAACAATACACATAACTACCTTCCCTTGGCTAATATTATGACAACGACAATCATAAACAATAATCCCTGAACATCTGAACCCAATGTAACATTTCCATTTTTTTAATATCAAAGTTCTAGGAATAATCTCAAATCTCACACCCATGAACATGATCATACTATCTCAAAACTATGACAAAATAATAAATCATTGTGCAACTAACAAATATTTCAATGTATTAAAGGACAATAGTATTGTGTAAGAGAAAAGTATGTCTCACCCATCCTCGATGTCATGATTGTAGAATGCACTAGTCATGTTTGTAGAATGTCTAGTGCGTCTTCACCACTTAACTTGTGTAGAACATACAATTGTAGTTGTTCACTACATAAAAGGGATGAATATAGTCGACTATGAGAGCTTAGATAAAGCATATAATAATTTGAAAAGATAATAAATGGAGCTACAAAGTAGCGAAAGATACTTTTAAGTGAAGTGCATTACATATAGAAATGTCTACTCACTTTCATTTATGAACAATAACCTCAATTTTCTTTGACTGCTTCCTTCATTTCCGTTTCCGCACCCAACAAACGAAACCAAGACCAAACTGCAAAAAAATTTATAAGAAAAAAAACAAAACAAAAGTAGATTACAAGACACCCAACAAACGAAACGAAGATCAAATAACAAAAAACGAGTACGACACAGCATGGCCATGCTCAAACTCAACAAAACAAAACACGAAGATAAAAACAAAGAAAAAATTGCAAACACCCCCTTTGCACATCATCTCTCCTGCAATTTGTTGTCCTCCGCTGAAAGGGAAAAGAGTTCGTTTGAATAAGCTTAAAATACACGCAATTAGTAGTGTTAAACATATTCAAAACCAACAATTATTCATTATAGGAAACACAACTCCCTAGAGTTTGTTTCATATTGATGGATGTTGTTTGTATTCCACTTGCTTTTGCTCATCAAAACAATCCATCTATAGAAGATACACAATAAGATATTATAATAGTTATTTAAGTTAAACTTCAGAGTACGCAATAATTAATTGTAATAAGAAACACACCTTTCTTTGAGATTGCCATATAAAACAGGACAATCCATTTTGTCTTCCACAATTTTTTGTTCACTAGAACAAGATGTCCGCAATAGATACACAATATAATATTATATTTATAATAAAAGTAAAACGAGAGAATTTGAAGGCATGAACTTCAAAAAAAATAATAGACAACAACAAACAAAAAATTGCAAACTTCCCATTTTCACGTTATCTTTACTGTAGCGTCCTCTCCCCCGATGAAAGGAAAAAGGGTGGCGTGAATAACGTCAAAATAAAGATAGATTGTAATGGAAAGCATAATTCAAAACAAATAATTATTCATTACACCAAACATACCTCATCTAGAATTTGCTATATAAAGATAGACATTCCATTATTGTGTTCCACTTACTCATGCCCACCAGAAAAAGCCATCTACAGCAGATACATAATAAGATATTAGAATCAGTTTACAAGTTAAATTGGAGAGTTCAATGCAACAATCAATCATAACGGGAAACATACTCGTCTTTAGCTTTGTTATATGAACGCTAATAATCCATTTTGTATTTTACATATATGTGGTCACTGAAATCAACCATTTGATGTAGATACGAAATAAAATATTAGAATCCTAATAAAAGTTAAACTAGAGAGTTGAAGGCATGAACTTGTGATCCAACTTCATTCTAGTCCGTTTATATTTCATGCTAAATCTCAAAGTATATAAGTTTTTAAACTAGATGTAATTCTACTCAAAATAATGCAATCAATGCTATAGTAAGAGAAATAATCCATTTTGTAAGAGGGATCTAGGCATATTTAAACATATTGAAGAACCAAAATCCTAGTGTTGTCTACTAGCACAATGGTTGATTGGTCGAAAGCTCAAGATGCTTGATTGCTCGACCTTAACATCTTCCTCTATGGGAAATGTTATGTGAGGGTGTGCGTGTGATGTGGAAAAAAAATAAAATTTAAACATGCCATTTTATGTATATCATCTTTGTCGTACTACCCGAGAACCATGCTAAAAGGAGAAAATATTGGGCACACAAATAACAATAACACTATTTTGTTGGAAAAAAACATGACTCACCCATCCTCTGCGCTGCATCTACATTTCCTAAGATATTATCTCCACTCGACCCTCCTAGACACTACAATTGTAGTCATTCGCTGCACAAAGTAATATAATTTATATCTGAGATCACAAATAAACCACGAGAGGTTAAAGAATAAATATAAAAACATGCTAGAAGGAGAAAATATTGAGCACACAAATAACAATAACCCTATTTTGTTGGAAAAAAACATGACTCACCCATCATTTGCGCTGCATCTACATTTCCTAAGATATTATCTCCACTCGACCCTCCCAGACACTACAATTGTAGTCGTTCGCTGCAAAAAATAATATTATATCTGAGATCACAAATAAACCACGAGATGTTAAAGAATAAATATACAAAGTGGTGAATCAATCATACACATAACTACCTTTCCTTGGCTAATATTATGACAACGACAATCATGAACAATAATCCCTGAACATGTGAACCTAATGTAACATTTCCATTTTTTTTCATATCAAAGTTTTAGGAAAAATCTCAAATCTCACACCCATGAACAAGATCATACTATCTCAAAACCATGACAAAATAATAAATCATTTTGCAACTAACAAATATTTCAATGTATTAAAGAACAATAATATTGTGTAAGAGAAAAGTATGCCTCACCCATCCTCTATGTCATGTTTGTAGAATGTCTAGTGCGTCTTCACCACTTTGTGTAGAACATACAATTGTAGTTGTTCACTACATAAAAGGGATGAATATAGTCGACTATGAGAGCTTAGATAAAGCATATAATAATTTGAAAAAGATAATAAATGGAGCTACAAAATAGCGAAAGATATTTTTAAGTGAAGTGCATTGCATATAGAAATGTCGACTCACCTTCATTTATGAACAATAACCTCAATTTTCTTTGACTGTTTCCTTCATTTCCGTTTATGCACCCAACAAATGTGACTGCTTCCTTCATTTCCGTTTATGCACCCAACAAATGAAACCAAGACCAAACTGCAAAAAACTTTAAAAGGAAGAAAAAAAAAAAAAAAAACAAAAAAAAAAACAAAACAAAAGAAGACTACAAGACACCCAACAAATGAAACCAAGACCAAACAACAAAAAACGATTACAACACAGCATGGCCATGCTCATACTCAACAAAACAAAACACAAAGATAAAAACAAAGAAAAAAATTGCAAACACCCCCTCTGCACATCATCTCTCCTGCAATTTGTTGTCCTCTGCTGAAAAGGCAAAAAGGTCAGTTCAATAAGCTTAAAATACACGCAATTAGTAGTGTTAAACATATTCAAAACCAACAATTATTCATTATAGGAAACACAACTCCCCAGAGTTTGTTTCATATCGATGGACGCTATTTGTATTCCACTTGCTTTTGTTCATCAAAATAATCCATCTATAGAAGATACACAATAAGATACTAAAATCGTTATGTAAGCTAAAATTGAGAGTACACAATAATTAATTGTAATAAAAAACGCACCTTTCTTTGAGATTGGTATATAAAAGAGGACAATCCATTTTGTCTTCCACAATTTTTTGTTCACTAGAACAAGCCGTCTGCAATAGATACACAATATAATATTATATTTATAATAAAAGTCAAATGAGAGAATTTGAAGGCATGAACTTCAAAAAAAAATAGACAACAACAAACAAAAAATTGCAAACTTCCCCTTTTCACATTATCTTTATTGTAGTGCCCTCTCCCCCGTTGAAAGGAAAAAAGGTGGCGTGAATAAGGTTAAAAAAAAAGACATTGTAATGGAAAGCATAATTCAAGACAAATAATTATTCATTACAACAAACATACCTCATTTAGAGTTTTCTATAAAAAGATAGACATTCCATTTTGTGTTCCGTTTACCCGTGCTCATCAGAAAAAGCCATCTACAATAGATACATAATAAGATATTAGAATCATTTTACAAGTTAAATTGGAGAGTTCAAGGCAACAATCAATCATAACGCGAAACGTACTCGTTTTTAGCTTTGTTATATGAACGTTGATAATCCATTTTGTATTTTACGTATATGTGGTCACCGAAATCAACCATCTGATGTAGATACGAAATAAAATATTAGAATTCTAATAAAAGTTAAACTAGAGAGTTGAAGGCATGAACTTGTGATCCAACTTCATTCTAGTCCATTTATATTCCATGTTAAATCTCAAAGTATATAAGTTTTTAAACTAGATGTAATTCTACTCGAAATAATGCAATCAATTCTATAGTAAGAGAAATAATCCATTTTGTAACAGGGATCTAGGCATATTTAAACATATTGAACAACCAAAATCCTAGTGTTGTCTACTAGCACAATGGTTGATTGGTCGAAAGCTCAAGATGCTTGCTTGCTTGATCTTAACATCCTCCTCTCTGGGGAATGTTATGTGAGGGTGTGCGTGTGATGTGGAAAAAAATATAAAATTTAAACATACCATTTTATGTATATCATCTGAGTCGTACTACCCGAGAACCATGCTAGAAGGAGAAAATATTGAGCACACAAATAACAATAACACCATTTTGCTGGAAAAAAACATGACCCACCCATCTTCTGCGCTGCATCTACATTTCCTAAGATATTATCTCCACTCGACCCTCCCAGACACTACAATTGTAGTCGCTCACTGCACAAAGTAATGTTATATCTGAGATCACAAATAAACCACGAGATGTTAAACAATAAATATACAGAGTGATGAATCAACCATACACATAACTACCTTCCCTTGGCTAATATTATGAAAACGACAATCATTAACAATAATCCCTGAACATGTGAACCCAATGTAGCATTTCCATTTTTTTCATATCAAAGTTCTAGGAAAAATCTCAAATCTCACACCCATGAACAAGATCATACTATATCAAAACCATGACAAAATAATAAATCATTGTGCAACAAACAAATATTTCAATGTATTAAAGGACAATAGTATTGTGTAAAAGAAAAATATGCCTCACCCATCTTCTATGTCATGTTTGTAGAATGTCTAATGCGTCTTCACCACTTAGACTTGTGTAGAACATACAATTGTAGTTGTTCACTACATAAAAGGGATGAATATAGTCGACTATGAGAGCTTAGATAAAGCATATAATAATTTGAAAAGAAAATAAATGGAGCTACAAAGTAGCGAAAGATACTTTTAAGTGAAGTGCATTGCATATAGAAATATCGACTCACCTTCATTTATGAACAATAACCTCAATTTTCTTTGACTGCTTCCTTCATTTCCGTTTATGCACCCAAAAAATGAAACCAAGACCAAACTGCAAAAAACTTCAAAAGAAAAAAAATAAAACAAAACAAGATTACAAGACATCCAACAAATGAAACCAAAGACCAAACAACAAAAAACGATTACAACACAGCATGGCCATGCTCAAACTCAACAAAACAAAACACAAAGACAAAAACAAAGAAAAAATTGTAAACACCCCCTCTGCACATCATCTCTCCTGCAATTTGTTGTCCTCTGCTGAAAGGGCAAATAGGTCAGTTGAATAAGCTTAAAATACACGCAATTAGTAGTGTTAAACATATTCAAAACCAACAATTATTCATTATAGGAAACACAACTCCCTAGATTTTGTTTCATATCGATGGACGCTATTTGTATTCCACTTGTTTTTGCTCATCAAAACAATCCATCTATAGAAGATACACAATAAGATATTAGAATCGTTATGTAAGTTAAAATTGAGAGTACGCAATAATTAATTGTAATAAGAAACACACCTTTATTTGAGATTGTTATATAAAAGAGGACAATTCATTTTGTCTTCCACAATTTTTTGTTCACTAGAACAAGCCATCTGCAATAGATACACAATATAATATTATATTTATAATAAAAGTCAAACGAGAGAATTTGAAGGCATGAACTTCAAAAAAAAAATAGACAACAACAAACAAAAAATTGCAAACTTCCCCTTTTCACATTATCTTTACTATAGTGTCCTCTCCCCCGCTGAAAGGAAAAAAGGTGGCGTGAATAACGTTAAAATAATGACATATTGTAATGGAAAGCATAATTCAAGACATAATTATTCATTACAACAAACATACCTCATCTAGAGTTTGTTATATAAAGATAGACATTCCATTTTGTGTTCCACTTACTCGTGCTCACCAGAAAAAGCCATCTACAATAGATATATAATAAGATATTAGAATCATTTTACAAGTTAAAGATAAACATTCCATTTTGTGTTCCACTTACTCGTGCTCACCAGAAAAAGCCAAGATACATAATAAGACATTAGAATCATTTTACAACTTAAATTGGAAAGTTCAATGCAACAATCAATCATAATGTGAAACATACTCGTCTTTAGCTTTGTTATATGAATGCTGATAATCCATTTTGTATTTTACGTATATGTAGTCACTGAAATCAACCATTTGATGTAGATATGAAATAAAATATTAGAATTCTAATAAAATTTAAACTAGAGAGTTGAAGGCATGAACTTGTGATTCAACTTCATTCTAGTCCATTTATATTCCATGCTAAATCTCA
>APFE031568347.1:0-40908 GCA_000404065.3 Pinus taeda | reverse complement strand
TGCCACATCCGTAGCTCGAACCGAAGTGCTCCAAGAGAATAAGATTAAGTTTATAGTCCAAATATTATTGTGAGATAATAATATTTGACTTTTCTATTTTTAGCCTGGCAGTCTAAAAATAGACTCCGCCCATATGTCTAAAAATAGAAGTCCATCTATTTTTACCAACATGACCAATCATCCACAAATAGCATCCTGCAACTCATAGACCATGATCCATATGTCTAAAAATAGACATAGTCTAAAAATAGACTTGCGCCAAAAATAGCCTATGGGCCCACTTAGTAAAGGCGACTCCTTTCCACTAAGCTCCATCATCTTGTTGCATTCTCAACAAGCATTTCTTGTTGCACACTTTTCAACAACCTTAACATCCTCCTTTGTAGGGAATGTTATGTGAGGGTGTGCGTGTGTTGTGGAAAAAAAAATAAAATTTAAACATACCATTTTATAGCAATAGTACCTCCAGAAGGAGTATAACACTCTAGTATTACAATTCGGGCAGGGTGTGGGGGAGGAGCAGCAAGGAGATCTAAATCCAACGGTGTTTCACTCAATGAACCTTTGCATAGCACGTGCCTTTGTGGCATACTAAACAATACCATTAATTTGACTACATATTGGATAATACTGATAAAAATCGATTTATTTAACCCCCTACCAATACAAATCCAATACACCTTCCCAATTTAAAAAAACCCCTATTTTCACTAGTTATATTATGTATCCATTTTTCATTAACATGTTTTATACCCCTTTATATTTATATAGTATAGTGACATGATGCCTCTCTTATGACCCCACATGCATTCAACTATGCACCTTTCTTATTTTGATATACATTGCAGATGCATATTAGTTCTCCCACAATGCAATTTCTCAACCCACAGTCAAGCACATCTCATTATGATTTGTGGCATTTAATGGTCTAAGGCACACAAAGATCAACCATGTTTGAGGAAGATTACTTATGTGCATGTATATAAAATGACATATAAACTGATCTATATGATGATTAAAAATCAATTGATGTATCTTTATGAATACGTTTGCACCAAATAAGGTGTTCAAGCACAAACCTAGACCTTCATTGGGG
This sequence comes from Pinus taeda, assembly GCA_000404065.3. Lineage (NCBI taxonomy): Eukaryota > Viridiplantae > Streptophyta > Pinopsida > Pinales > Pinaceae > Pinus > Pinus taeda. The sequence continues at coordinate 39,812 of APFE031568347.1, read as the reverse complement.
CCCCAAATCTCAAATCCGTATAAAGCGATGGGGTTATAACCCCATCCCTCAGTGAATCATTCACTCACTATCTCTCAAGCAAGGGAACTTATTACAACATATTTGGGTCTTTGGAGAGGAAGAAAGAGAGCAACCTCCTTGTGTGTTATTGCAATGCATATCTAAAAATCTTGCTATACTCATGCATTCATGGTTCATTATGATGGTCATGAACAACCACCCTTATGTACAAGTAACAACCTTTCTTTTTGTAGTATTTACAAATTACAAGCAATAGACAAGGGCAATTTGCTAATGTAACAACCTTTCTTTTTGTAGTATTTACAAATTACAAGCAATAGACAAGGGCAATTTGCTAATTTTTTGGCAAATGTTTTACATACAGCCTATGGTATAGGAACACTAAAATAGATGAAAGATTGTCTAGTCTATAGAATGATGAGATGTGCTCCTTTGTAAATTCTCAATAAGATAAATATTTTCTTTTATTTACCAAAAAAATGTTTTAATGGGGTCCAAGTTGCTAAATCTAATAATTGTGTCATATTCATAAACATGTGTGTTTGATTAAGTATTGTATTTTATGTTGTGACTTTCCTAGTTCACTTATAAACTAATGTAGGATATCTGATTCTAGATAAGCAGGATAGATCAAGTATGAAAACCCATACCAGTCAAATAATCGTGAATATATTGGTAGCTGCGGCAACTGGATCTAGTGATTTTGTAATGCTTTCATCACATGTCACAATGACATGTTTACAGAGAGAGTCTTCAAGGCCTTTAGCATCACACCTAGGATACAAAAAAATATTAATTCATTGTAGTTAATCGGTTACAGCTTACCATGTTTAAGGTATATCAGAAGCAAATAATACATAATTCATAGTCTTGGGAAGAAAACATACATGAAAATTTCAGCTGCTATTTTCAGATGAAACATAGTTTTCTCATCTTTAGGTCTAGGCGAGTCTGTATCATTCCCCTCGGAAAATTCCACATTACCTACATGGAGAATAGATGCCACAACTCAAAATATCGCCTCCTAAAAAAATCCAATGACTTAGCAAAAGAGACAAGACTCTATTTTCATGACATGTGAATAATATTTCCTAACATGTAGCTGCTCAAACTAGACATACTTGCTCTTCAGGACTGATTCCCACCGCATCGATGGTCCTTATTTCTACAAGTAACTATTGAGCATCATTCACACCATCCAATTCATAACAATTGGTCTGTTTGAGATAATGAAATGTTCTTGGATCCCCCAACTTGTATTTCTCAATATCCTGGAGGGACCAAGAAAAGAATCATAAGTCTGATTATTATCATACTACCCTTTGAAATCAATCATAAATAGAAACAAAACCTGATGTGAAAATCAAACAATTCATGGTCCATTCAATTAATCCATAGACGTGAAGATTAAATGCATGCATATGCATACCTCTGGTGGTGCAGCACAGAGCATATAAAAGCAATGATAATTCCTCTCAGGATCAGAAACCTGACAAACACGGCTCCTTTCCAGTAGGTAGGAGCTCCTGAGATTCCCCCATTCTGATTAAATTGAAGCTCAATAAATTTACCAAAGTGACTGCAGATGAAAGGACTTTAATCAAACTAGTGTTTTAAAACATTAAAAAATTATATTTGATGGCTAATTGAAATGACAATTCGTACTTCCCATGACTACCTTGGATAAGTCACATAATGGCATATATTAAAATATAAAAACCTGCATGCATATGCATACCTCTGGTGGTGCAGCACAGAGAATATAAAAACAATGATAATTCCTTTCAGGATCAAAAACCTGACAAACATGACTCCTTTCCAGTAGGTAGCAGCTCCTGAGATTCTCCCATTCTGGTTAAATTGAAGCTCAACAAATTTACCAAAGTGACTGCAGATGATAAGGACTTTAATCAAACTAGTGTTTTAAAACATAAAAAAATTATATTTGATGGCTAATTTAAATGACAATTCGTACTTCCCATGACTACCTTGGATAAGTCACATAATAGCATATATTAAAATATAAAAAACCCTTCACTCGAATTGTTATTTCTGATAGTTTTTGCATTTCCAAAAGCTTCAAGAACAGGATTTGACTGCAAGCCACAAAAGGGGGAAGTTAGATATGTGGCAACAGAATTATCATTTAGAAACATACCACAAAAAATCTAATATCCTAAGAGCTTTTATAAATGGTACACTGTCAATAATTTTGTGGCCTCCGCTCAGAAACATAAATTTTGTTTCTTACTTCTGGCACTTGTTGTTCCACTGATCTTCCCTCATTTGATCCTCGACCCCCCATGTAAGCAAGATAGCGTATAACCATTTTGGTAGATTCTATTTTATCTGCTCCACTTTCTCCATTGACTAAAATGGCCTGACTTATTCCATCATTGACCATCACCCTGTTTTCATAAAATTCTCAATTTTCTACCTTAATAAGCTTGACTCTAGGTTAAACATCCCTTGATCAAGGAAAATCAAGGTAGCATACCTATATGCAGCAGCTGCAACAGCAAAAACATGAGGGCTTAGCTTTCCAAATGTAGTGCACTTGTATTGTTCCATCATTTGGCTATCATACAAATGAGGAAGCCCTTTTTTTAAGGATTGATGGAAATCAGTATGCTCCCAGTATATGTCTGTAAAATACCAGAGAACACCTTAAGTTCGTTGTTGCTATAATAACTTAAATAACTCTTCATTTTAATTTAAAAGAAATTCAAACTGAATGCAATTCTTCTCATATCAAATAATAATAAATCAAATATTAATCTGGGGGCCAGAGTGGGAGTGGGAGGGATCATCATGGATCCTGGAGGAACAAATGAAACTATAATGCCTGGGGTCACGATACTGTTCCCAACAATAGGGTAGAAGCATAATCTTTGTGGCAAGGGCTCAAATTGGTTTAAACTTTAACGGGATTAGATTCCAAAACAATTTTAAAGTATATGGTGCATAATTCAAAGCCAAAATATGATCACCTAGCTTCAATTCTGGTTTGTAGTACGCATAAAGTGAGCTCCTCCTCCATCAATTTCTACTCTGTCTTGTGTGAATTCAACCAGGCAGCAGATTGGTGGGTAAATTATGGTTCAAGTTTAACAGGTGGGCAATTAGTAGTTAATGGCACATGACAACAAACATCCCCTAATTTATTGATCGGCACCATGACATGCCTCTGAGACTTAAATAGTCACATGACAAGTAACAAGGCAAGCTTAGGTTTCATGGCGCACACTCCAGACCTCATCTCACATACAATTTACAATGTGAAGGGATGGAAGTCCGTCAATGGCATGCTCCGAGCATTAGTCGTGCTCATTTATTTTCTGATACCACTGGTTTCTCTGGTTCATTGCAGGATAATGGTAACTATGTTAGGCAGGCTCAGGTGGACCACCAAGTCTCTCAGCAACGTAACCAGTGTTTTTGCTGTTTACTGTTTCAAGTGTTCTATGGTACTAGGGATCTCCCAGGGGAACCAGCCTCCTGAAAAATTTGTAGTTTGCAGAGCCACCATCATTTCCAGGCCTGTACTGTCAGCAAAATTTGAGAGACAGACCAACCTGTGAATCTCAGAAGCTGTGAGGAACATGTGCATTGCAACAGGTCTTCGATTTTCAATATCATAGTTTTTTCTAAGGTTCGTGAAATGGGATGTCAAATCACTACACACGTAGCATAAATTATGGGTTTTTTTGCTAAAATTGAAAAAGCAGTTATTAGTTTGGAAGCCAAGTGTAGTCTCCTTCAGAAATTGACTCTAAATCTGCATAAGGGTGATCAGTCCACTAACCAAAGAATGACAACCTAGTACCCTACTCATCTAGAGGAAGGTTCAAGGGATAAGAGTCTGTGAACCAATTTGACAAAGAGATCAAACTATAAACCAGGAAACTGAACCAGCAAGCACGGGTATGTAAGGTGCTGCTAATCATTATTCTCTTTGTTGGTTTTTCATGTATTTCAAAATTGTTAGAATATATGGGGCCATTGCTGGAATTGAAGAAGCAATTAGCAAGATGTAGAAGCCGAGTGTGTTCTCCTTTGGAATTCGACTCTGAATCTGCGTAAAGATGACTAGTCCATTAACCAAAGGATGACAACCTACTCATCCAAGGTAGAGTTCAAGGGAGAAGAGACTATCAACCAATTTGGCAAGGAGGTGACAACTATGAACCAAGAAAGTGAACCAGCAACCAAATGTCTGAAGGATACTGCGAGTTTTTATGCTCTTTGTTAGTTTTTGTATTTCAGAATAGTCAGCAAATTAGGGATATATTTTAGGGTTTACGGTATTAAAGAACACTAGGCAAAGTTATATAAGGATCAAGCCAATTCATGTTTTGGGCTTGTAGGACTACATATGGCCTGTAGAGAAGTTAGTTTGAGATTTTTTTTGAACAATACAGTGATGTAACATCTGCTGCAGATGTAGCTGTAGTTTTCTTATCAATATAAGTTACCCAATTATTGTTAAAAAATAAAAGCCTCAGAAAACCACTCAAAATGTTTAAACACGATGCTCAATAGAGTAGTCACATTTAAGAAACTAAAACACTCACATAAATTTCATCAAGAATCAAGATCATATCTAGTTGACAAATTCTGCAGAACTTTCTTATCAATATAACTTAGCCAATTATTATGAAAACAATCAAAGCTTGAGCAAACCACTCAAAATTTTCAAACACAATGCTCAATAGAGTAGTCAATTTCAAGAAACTAAAACACTCACATAAATTTCATCAAGTTCATATCTAGTTGACAAATTGTGTAGAACTCTCAGTTCATGCAAATAAGCTAGTTTTGTCATACCATCCACACCCCCGGGCAGTGCTTCAGTATCCTTAGGGTGTGCATTTAAAGAAGCAAAAGAATATCATTTGCAACCCAAAAAAGTGCAATTAATGAAATAATTCCTTTCTATTTACAACAATATAATTCTCATAGTAATCAACTGCTAAAATACTAGTTATAAACTATTATGCAAGTAGTATGTCAATTAGGTTTAGCTTGCATGGTTAAGAGGAAAAGTTGCTATCCTTCCCGCCCAAAGTCAAATCCTGCTTGTGACATGTTTTCTGTTCATGGGCCAATTAGGGCAGGCAATGTACCAGCAATCTCTCTCACATAAAAGCTTGAGAGTGAGATGAGATGTTTCCAAAACCAAGGAAAGTAGAGGTGAGAATAAACGAAAATACCTTCAAGGATACTCATAGAATTTCAATGAGACAAACCATATATTCATTCATTCATTTCATTATGAATTTCTACAGGAAATGTTGACAGCATATAACATTGTTCACTGCAAAATAGATGACTCATCCCAGTCTTTTGGCCAGGTAATTCATGTAATGAGAACTAGTTACAGGATAATTCAGAAAGTCGGCATCTTTAATTGGTGCAAAAGTGTAGGACATTAGCAATGTGTATTATTGGAACATGACTTTCATAATTTGCTTCAGAAATATAATCGGTAAATGAAATACATTGTATCAGTTACAAAAGACAAAACAAACAAGTCCATAAATAGTAACATTGTCTTACTGTTTTCCATTAGTGGTTTGAATTTTAGCTTTCAAACATTGATCTCTAGAACTTCTCCATCGATCCAGGCCTCTTTAGAATCTTCCACCCATACATGAGAATCTACAATAATGTGAATGGGAGTATCCTGCATTGAACCAAAAGATACCAATGTCAATTATGAATGAATGACTTAGAATACCTCATTTAAGAGATTTCAAAACAAAATCTTGACCAACATGCTTGTAATTGTTAACCATGCATCAAAGTCCAGTGACAACATTCTCTAGATAAGTCCTACAAAGATGATCTGACAATCACAAAGGGAGTGTGATATCAATAAGGGATATTCTTGAGTTTATATTCTAGAATGAAAACTTCTCAAAAAAAATTGTCTATAATTTCCTTCCAATTATAGTCGTAACAATCCAGTTAAGAGTAACTTAAGACATTTTCCCATTCAAAATTTGCACCCAGACACGAGGACCTTATCACTATAAATATGGTTCTGTGGGATTATACCAATGTCAATTATGAATGAATGACTTAGAATACCTCATTTAAGAGATTTCAAAACACAATCTTGACCAACATGCTTTAAATTGTTAACCATGCGTCGAAGTCCAGCGACAACATTCTCTAGGTAAGTCCTACAAAGATGATCTGACAATCACAAAGGGAGTGTGATATCAATAAGGGATATTCTTGAGTTTATATTCTAGAATGGAAACTTCTCAACAAAAATTATGTCTATCATTTCCTTCCAATTATAGTCGTAACAATGCAGTTAAGAGTAACTTAAGACATTTTCCCATTCAAAATTTGCACCCAGACAGGGGGACCTTATCACTATAAATAGGGTTCTGTGGGATTATTTTTAAACAGAAGACCTTCAAATTATTTTTAAACAGAAGACCTTCAAAAGTGTTTTTGTCAAACTTCTCTAAACGTAAACATACTATTTTGATTTGAGTAAGATAGAAAGAGGGTTTCCTAGAAATGAAACAAGTTGTTGTGCCATTTTTCTGTGCATTTTCATATTCGATCAAGTTGTATATAACATATTGAAAGAGGGGAAAACTATGAAAGTTTGAGGGACCTTAACTGAATGGCCTGCTAAAGAAATTTGGCATTTAAAATAAGAAATGCAACATAATGCATGCGTTGTCCTTTTTCTTTCCAAAACGGGTGAAGCTTAACCATTCTTGTACAAATTTATATAAATTTGACCTGGCTGATTAAATTCGTTGGTTTTTTAGATTAAGTGAATTTCACATTTTTTTTCGTATATACAATGACAACCTACAGTAACTAGTTATTCAATCAAGGTATCAGTTTGTCAATTGCACACCTCGGTCTAAGGGAATACAATAACTAGAAACAACATACAGTTGTTCAATAGGAGGACAAAGACTGGTTCTGACACAATATGGCAATATCTCACTGCATATGCTGAGAACCAAAATGGAATAGTCCCCAATCAATTTTCTCTCTGAGAGGCATACCCATCACAGCATGCAAATTAAGCTGACTGCTACAAGGTGAGAGCAAATGGACACCAAGATAATAGTTGTCTCAGCTACTACAATTTGGACAGCAAAGAGTAGATTTTCCAGCATGGGATAAGCCCCTCAGAGCCTTTTATGGTACTCCTCCCTAGTGCATTGGTACAAGAGCTTCTAGACACAGTTCTGAGGTGCGCTGCCTGAGGTAGCTTTATTGCAGTCAACCACATACCATAACATATGATTTGTTGTCTTGTCCATAGTTTCACTGGCACCTAGATGTTCAGTTAATGGATCATTCTTTAGCATTACTCTAATAAATAACATCTATCCAGGCCCTATGGTTTGATTATCTAAGGGTTTTCACTATCATGCATCAGTCAACCACATATCATAACAGATGATCTGTTGTCTTGTCCATAGTTTCACTGGCACCTAGAAGTTCAGTTAATGGCTCATTCTTTATCATTACTCTAATAAATAACATCTATCCAGGCCCTATGGTCTGATTATCTAAGGGTTTTCACTATCATGCATTATCACCTTGAGGAAACCCTACCTGGTCCAATTTCACAGATCTGTAGGGCTATCACATCTTACACTGCTTTGGAATACAAATGGCTATCTCATGGTTTCCAAACTGCCATAAAACACTATGTTTTCTACTGGAAAAGGCCCTTGAATTTACAATACTTTGCTAAAATTCACTGTACAGTACCTCACTGTCTTAACGCTCTTCAAAATCTACTGCAAAATTCACATAACCTGAAATTTTAGTCCAATTTGACTTTAGAATCTGCCCTCATCTTGTACAAAAACAATATACAACTAAGCTCACAAAATAAACCCCAAAAGCAAGTATGAACTGAAAATGCAAGCAAAGCCACAAGAGAATGCATTTCACCCCTATGGCAAGCTTTGACCTAAAGCTGGATACATGCCATTGAAAAAGAGGAAAACTTGTGGAAAAAAATCTCTGTAAATTAACTGTGTAGGCAAATTTCAGACATAAAAGAATAATCAAAGGACCTTTCTTCAATTGGCTACGACACTAGTATACACTATACATCCCAACAATGGAAAGATGGTGCTTGAAACTTTGATAGAGACAAAACATTATTGTGAATCACAACTCATAAGGCAGAGGAAGTACATACAACATTGGTACACACATTTGCATATCAAGAAAGGTGAAACTGGAGAACAAATTCCCCATTCTCTATTTAGAGAGAGAGACATTGCAACCTAAAGCACGACAAAAAAGGCCAAAGGAATTGTATTGGCAACTATATGAAGGAAACATTTGATATGCCTCAAAAACTTCGCATAACAAGCTCCTAGCCTTTGTTAGTGATGGAATATGCAATTTTATAGGCATTATAGATATATAGATTCAAAAGAAAAAAAGCATACCAAATGTTGCATTCACTTCCATTCCGTCCAAATTCCAAGAGTCTAAGATGGAAATGATTAACCCTAATACAGGTGTTACCACTCAAACTAACAGGGGTTCTAGCAAGGGATCCTATAGAGAAACTACTAGGTCAAGGGGCAACAATGGAGCGATAGCCCATTTTCACCTCAGCTAAAACCCATTGCTCTTTACGGACTTTGACCGATGGGAGGAGTCTCGATATGAGAGGAATCACAAGAATAGATGGATCAATGATAAGATATTGGGTGATATGGGGTGATTCCTAAAGCCTATTCACAAGAGAGACTCAATTGAATAGTGTTAAACACACATGGAATGTGAACAACATATATGAAAGATAAACATTGAATTGCATATATTATTCACAATGGTACATATTTATAATACATTGGAGTGACCCTTGGTTTCATATTCCAAGTGGTCTCTTGGACTCCCTTTGACTGTTCAGCTTCCACACCAACCCTTTGAGTAGCAGGTATCCAACATTCCCCCCCTTAATCTAAAGGGGTATGTGTGAGTCCAAGAAGAGAGCTGTAATACAAAATGTGCAAAAATGCATGGCAACACTAGGTTGAATGTGATCTCTGAAATGTCGGCATAACGTGGTGGTTTAAAGATGACAACCAACACTGGAACAATTAGTGCAGTTCCTCGAACTCTTCCAAGTCTGGCAAGAAGCTGAAGTCTGCTGCTAGAGGAAGTGCTCCTAATGCTTTGAAGAGCGAGACCTTCAACTTGGAAGAAGAGAGGCCTACAACCTGCATAAAAAGGGAGAACCTCAAGCTAAAAAGGGAGGTCTCAACCTGTGCCGGTTTAAGGATGACCACCAACACTGGAATGCTTAATGCAATTCCTAGAACTCTTCCAAAACTGGCAAGAAGTTGAAGCCTTCTGCTAGAGAAGGTGTCCCCAATTCTTTGAAGAGGGAGAAGCTCAACCTGAAAAGGGAGGTCTCAACCCCGCATAGATGGTTTAAGGCTGACCACCAACCAATGACATGCTCACAGGGATCTCTGTCTATGGCTACAACTCTGAACCTGGTATGGCCGGTTGTGGCTCATGCTCACTTGATGTGGCTTTGAAGCTTGTGTATGACCATCACTCCCCCCCCATCAGATACCAGGTGAGAATATGGGGAAAACTCAACTGCAAGACCTTTTAATATTCTAGAAGAGATTCTAACATATGATTAAAATATATTCTCGGTTGTTGAAGCCCATTGCCAAGAAGTGATCCATCCAAGATGAATCTTTGTTCTCACAAGAGGTTTGTTTTTGAAGCATCTATTTGAGGAATGAGTGGTTCTATGATAGTGTTGACATGGATGAAGATCAAAACAATGATCTTTCATATGGCTAACTCGGTCACAATGTTGGCATTTAACAATATGTTGTGGCTGTTGTGGAAGAGGAGCAAGATCTGGAACAACTGAAAGTGAACTGTCACGAAGAAACCCAGTACTTTGAAATTTAATGGGCTTGGAATAGTCTGGAATATGAAAGAACGTCTCCTTATCATATCCAAGACCTGTTATGTGCTTGTTGTGGACAAGCTCTTCCCAAGGTCTAACGATGGGCTTGGGAAGTCAAGTCTGAATTTTTGCGTCTTTCTGCAAATCTACTCCTTTATCGACTACTAGATCAACATTATTGATTTGCTGCTTATGCGAGTCTATCTCAATGTTTTGAGCAGAAACTGGTTCAAAATGATGACTCCACTATTGTAATTCTTCTTGTTGTAACTTTGACTCAAGTTGAAGAAACTCTATTTTCTCCTCTACATCTTCTAAACAAATTTGAATATTAAGGAGAGAGGCTTTGTCAATTTTCACTGTATCATGGTCAATGGAATGTAGCAAAGTTTTTAGGAAATATAAAACTTCGCCAATTTGAGCCATTTTTCAAACGAATGCAGTGCGTTCATAATACTTTGAGTCCCTCAAAAAGATAACTATATCAGTTTATTTGTATAAAACAAACTTCTTGGAAAAATCTGTCAAGTTTCTTGGAGAAATATGTCAACCACTCCTTAGAAAACCATACCATGTAATTCCATACCATATAAATAATATACCAAACTTCTCTTCTTTTTTTTAAATCTTCACTTTATAAACCATGATCTTATAAAATTACTCGATGTACTTTATATGCCACTTATACCACCCATACATTCACTATACACTAATATATGAACCAATCTTCACAGCGCACAATCTTAAAAAAAAAGGGTCCACGTACCATTCACTGCACCATTCAAAAGGAGTTCTCAGCTCTGTCACTGTGAATGAGAATGTCACAAGTTATATTCGGTTGTTGTTATTCAGTCCCATATTTTTTCGTGGCTGGCTTAGTAGAAAACTGCAGTTTCGAATTAAAAAATTCTGCAATTAACATGGATGATAGGCTATGGCTTGGGAACCGTGTTACAGAGGCACTGGAGGTGCTATTGAATCATAAGATTGTCAGTGGTATTTTTCACACCTGTGCAATATTAGATGTTGCAACACAACATTCAAAAAGGTGTTGTGAACGCTTTGTGGCGGCTGGGGCTATTAATAAGTTGTGTCAGCTTATTCACTCGACCAATCACAGTGCACCACATGAGGAAGTCTTGAAGCATGCACTGTTTGTGTAGTCCAACATTGCTTACTATCCAGAACTAGCCCGACTTGTGGTGGATACCACTGATTCAATTAACACAATTGCAAAACAACTTTTGAGAAACAAGGATGAAGGTTTTTCAAAGGCAGAAGAAGTTTTGAAGAAGCTTTGTGCAGTGAAAGATTGAGCTAATATTGTTCGGAATTGCCTGCTATCATTCGTAGGCTAAAGTATCTAGCTCAAAATTTGGAAAGAAAAGTTGAACTTGAACAGAGAAGCTTGGAAAGACTTCCACAGAAAGCACCAAAGGCAACAAGGTAGGAGAGAGAAGATTGAGGGAAACAATGTCACGACACCAGTCAATGATTCATTTCTTGCAATGCATCACTAGCGAACTCAACGTGAACCAAACACGCAACCTTCTAAAGAGGAGGGTAAACATATACGAAGGAGGCGGTGGGACCACAGTGTTATATGGTATTGCAGAACCGCAGCGATGTATGGTATGGTATGGCCACAAAGCGAGATTGAATGGTAACTATGGGAGTTGAGGAGTGTAATATACCATGTAAACTGTGAATTGTTGCACAGTATGTAGAGCAGAGCCAACTAGGAGGTGTCAGTGTAATATTCCTAATTAGCCATGGCTAATTAGAATATTCGATTTTGCTCAATTTTGCCTTCTATAATAATTTTTAAATAAAAAGGTGAGGAAAAGGGGACATAACTCACTTTTAGAATAAAAGTCTCTACCTTGTAGCACAATGTTGTGACTTAAAGGGGAGCCAAGGGGGGCCAAAGGACCACGCAGAGATGGGGCCCACGCAGACACTTGGAGGTACTACGTAGATGGAAAGGGAACACGTGGCAAGAGAGGATTACGTTGGAGGAGGTGAGCCTTGGGATTGGGAGAGGCCAATGCTATAAAGGCGAGAGGAGCCCCCTCATTTTTTCATTCGATTATGAGCATTTGAGCTAGTCACTTCGACTTGGAGCATGCCCACTGGCTGTTTAGCCTGTCTGTAGCACTGTTTAGTGCACTGAGTGTCTCCGTTCGGAGATCTCACCCTTAGCCGGGGGGGACTTCCAGTGCCTACTCGGGCAAGGTATTTTCAGCAGTCTTTTTGCAGTAGTTTTGATATTTGGCATTGAGATGGAGCTGAGCATTGGGAGACTACACAGTCTTGAGAGAGGGACGCAGTTCTTCTGGGAGCAATTCCGGGTTGAGGATTTGTGGAGGAGTTGAGCTGGGATATTGAGCAAGGGATCAGCTCTTGCATATTAGAGAGGTTTGGCAGAGTTTCGGGCAGTATTTTGGAGGATTCTACTCAGTGGCAGCGCAGGGCCTTGAGAGATAGCGTGATTCCCCAAGGGGGCGATTTTTGGGCATCGGCCATTTCAGAAAAGCTTTCTGAGTTTTTCTGGGTTTTTTGAGTAGGGGCGGATTCCAGAGTTTCAACATTTTCTGAGGAGGGGAACAGCCCCAAATCCTCATTTGATTTCCAGCAGTAACAGCAGCACGACAGTTTCCCAGCAGCATCCACGCAGAGTCCATTCCTTTGTTATTCTGAGTGTATTTCTTCACTTGCCTGGTGCAAGTCGAGGTGCCATCCTTCTGATCACCTCCTGTACTCATTCCATTACTCAGTATAATAAAATGGCTTAGCATTTCTCTCTGCATTTCTCGAGTATCTGCTTATATTTCATGCTTATATTATTATATGTTACACCACTGTTATTTTTATCATTTTGAGTTTCCCAGTTATTATATCATTTGTGCGTATTTGGTTGGAGTTTACTGGGGTTTTGGGGAAAATCTCTAAAACGAAATATTACAGTGGTATCAGAGCATAGACCTGGCTCAGCCTGTGGAGCTAGTAATCTGACACCGGAGGAAAATCCCTACATCTATTATAGAGGTAGGAGATATAGAGACACTGGGCATAGGTTGGAAAACACCTATGGAGAGGGAGACTGTGTTCCAGTAGTGGACGCAAAACAGGAGGAGCCTGTGGTGGACGCAGGACAGGAGGAGCTTGTGGTGGATGCAGAGCAGGAGGATCCGATGGCAGATGATGACGGGAAGAAATTTGCGAACGTGCTCCTCAAATCAGTGCAGTATCTGTCGAGGCAGATCGAGGTGATGGGGCAGAGATTCACGGTAGTGGAGGCTTGACAGCGTGAGAGCCCACGAGTTTTCCAGGTTGGAGAGGAATCGGGTGCATCTTACCATTTTCCAGAGCAGGGTGCCACTCAGCGTGATACTACTCAGCAGGTGACCTCACATGCCCCTATCTGCTCTACCATGCCCACTTTCCTAGGAGCAGATACGGGGGTCGGAGCACAACAGGAGGTAGAGGGATTCGAAACAGCACTTTGTTGAGCTGATGAGGCTCAAACAAACAGGGAGCCCAGAAACCTACATTGCGGACTTTTTGAGGGTTTCAGTGATGGTGCCAGATCTATCCACGACACGGAGGATCTACATGTATGTTGAGGGGTTAGCAGACCCACTTCGGGGTCTAGTCAGATCCGCTAGACCAACCACCCTTTAGGATGCTATTAGCAAGACCCGGGACTTACAGGATGTCTTACCCAGGACCGGGACACCTTACCCCCAGCAACAGGCTTTTCAGCCTAAGGGAAAGGATGTGAGGATTCCACCTCCGAAGGGGAATCCAGGACGAGTACAGATTGATGATGATGCCAGGAGGGAGTTGAAGAAGAAGCAGTTGTGCTTCACCTGTCAGGAGTCGTGGGCACCAGGACATAGATGTGCTGTTGGCAAAGCACATTTTATTGAGGTCTTCTCCGAGAGCAGCGGGGAAGAGGATGAGGAGGATGATGTGGAGGTAGGAGATAGTCATGCCATGCAGGCTCCCTTTCCGCCTCCACCACCAGCAGCAAGTGGTACAGCTTTTGCACCTACCTAAGGAGCCCTTGCAGCATTGCGAGGAGTTCCCAAGTATTTGACGTTGTGCGTACGAGGGACAGTACATGGCCAGCAAGTATCATTTTTGGTTGACAGTGGGGCCACCAACAACTTCATCGATGCACAGATGGTTGAGAGGAGAGGTATACCAACAGAGAGCTTTGATGGATTTTCAGTTTTGGTCCCAGGAGATCAGACCATGGTGTGCGCTCGTTATGTTCCAGAGTTATCAGTGACGATGGGCACCTACACACTGACTAACCACTTCTTCGTGGTCAATATTCCGAACACCAACATAGTATTGGGTGTTTAGTGGCTCATCACTCTAGGGAAGGTCACTACAGATTGGAAGGCCCTAGAGATGGAGTGGGATGATGAGAAGACAGGGAGGCATGAGAAGATAAGGGGGCAGCACACATACCCGCCTCAGACTGTTTCAGCTCATCGGATGGAGGCAGTCTTCCAGAAGGGAGACGTAGAGTGAGCAGTGGAGCTGCGTGCATCATAGGCAGGGACTACAGGGCAGACGGTGCACCCAGAGATACAGGCCATCCTTGACCAGTATGCCACAGTGTTTGGGGAGATTCCACTGGGAAAGCCACCGGACCGGGGGTTTGAGCACACCATTGAGCTTGAGCAGGACATACAGGCAGTGATTACTACCCCCTATAGGCATCCCAAGGCCTATCGGGATGAGATTGAGCAGGCCATTCAAGCGTTGTTGGCTCTTGGGCACATTCGGCTGAGCACGAGTCCTTTTGCTTCTTCCGTGGTGTTGGTGAAGGAGGACGGCACATTGAGGATGTGCATTGACTACAGGGCCCTGAACAAGAAGACCCTGAAGAACAGATACCCCATACCAAGTATTGATGAGTTGATGGACGAGTTGAGAGGAGCACGGTTCTCAAAGATTGATTTGAGATATGGGTACCATCAGATTCGCGTGAGGGAGTAAGACATTCCCAAGACCGCCTTCAAGTGTCACTATGGGCACTTTGAGTTTTGGTGATGCCCTTCGGGCTAACCAATGCCCCAGCTACATTTCAGTCTTGCATGAATCACATCTTCCGCAGTCACTTAAGGAAGTTTGTGTTGGTGTTCTTTGATGATATCCTCATTTACAACAGGACTTGGGAGGAGCATCTCCAGCACATTGAGACAGTATTACGCATCTTGGAAGAGCAACAGTTCTATGCCAAGCTCTCTAAATGTGAGTTCGGGTTGACGGAGATGTTATACTTGGGACACATCATAGGAGTGGACGGAGTGAGGGTCCATGAGGAGAAGATCAGGGCCATCAGAGATTGGCCGGAGCCGAGAAATGTGATGGAACTTCGAGGATTCATTGGCATTTGTACTTACTACCGAAAGTTCGTCAAGGGTTTCTCACAGCTTGCTGCACCCCTGACAGATTTGACGAGGAAGGGGGCATTCAGTTGGTCGGATACAGCACAATGAGCCTTCGACAAGCTCAAGGAGGTTGTGAGCAGCTGCCCAATGCTTGTCTTGCCAAATTTTACGCAGCCATTTGTTTTGGAGTGTGATGCATCGGGAGAGGGGATCGACGTAGTGTTGATGCAGGGAGGTCACCCTATAGCCTTTGAGAGCCGGAAGCTCCTTCCGCACAAGAGGTTGTATTCTATTTATGACAAGGAGATGCTGGCCATCATGCATGCATTGGCTAAGTACCGGTAGTATTTGGTGGGTAACAGGTTCAGGGTGAGGACTAATCACAACAGCCTCAAGTTCTTTTTGGAGCAGAAGCAGCTACAGGAGAGGCAGCTATGGAGCAGAACGGTCCAGGAATTCTTGGTGAGGTGGAAGAATTTACTAGATGAGGATGCCACTTGGGAGAGTGAGAAAATTTTGCAGCATCCATCACTTCAGTTGCCTGAGGACAAGCAACATTTTGCCGGGGGAGACTGTAATATTCCTAATTAGCCATGGCTAATTAGAATATTCGATTTTGCTCAATTTTTCCTTCTATAGTTTTTTGTAAATAAAAAGGTGAGGAAAAGGGGACATAACTCACTTTTAGAATAAAAGTCACTTCCTAGTAGCACAACGTTGTGACTTAAAGGGGAGCCAAGGGGGGCCAAAGGACCACGCAGAGATGGGGCCCACGCAGACACTTGGAGGGACTGCGCAAATGAAAAGGGAACACGTGGCAATAGGGGATTACGTTGGAGGAGGTGAGCCTTGGGATTGGGAGAGGCCAATGCTATAAAGGAGAGAAGAGCCCCCTCATTTTGTCATTCAATTATGAGCATTTGAGCTAGTCACTTCAACTTGGAGCACGCTGGTTGTTTAGCCTGTCTGCAGCACTGTTTAGTGCACTGAGTGTCTCCGTTCGGAGATCTCACCCTTAGCCCCAGGGGACTTCGAGTGCCTACTCGGGCAAGGTATTTTCAGCAGTCTTTTTACAGTAGTTTTGATCTTTAGCATTGAGGTGGAGCTGAGCATTGGGAGACTGCACAGTCTTGAGAGAGAGGGACGCAGTTCTTTTGGGAGCAGTTCCAGGTTGAGGATTTGTGGAGGAGTTGAGCTGGGATATTGAGCAGGGATCAACTCTTGCATATTGGAGGAGTTTGGCAGAGTTTCAGGCAGTATTTTGGAGGATTCTACTCAGTGGCAGTGCAGGTCCACGAGAGATTGCATAATTCCCCAAGGGGGCGATTTTCGGGGGTCGGCCATTTCAGAAAAGCTTTCTGAGTTTTTCTGGATTTTCTGAGTAGGGGCGGATTCCAGAGTTTCAGCATTTTCTGAGGGGAACAACCCCAAATCCTCATTTGATTTCCAGCAGTAGCAGCAGCATGACAGTTTCCCAGTAGCATCCACGCAGAGCCCATTCCTTTGTTATTCTGAGTGTATTTCTTCACTTGCCTGGTGCAAGTCGAGGTGCCATCCTTCTGATCACCTCCTGTACTCATTCCATTACTCAGTATAATAAAATGGCTTAGCATTTCTCGAGTATCTGCTTATATTTCATGCTTATATTATTATATCTTAAACCACTGTTATTTTTATCATTTTGAGTTTCCCGGTTATTATATTATTTGTGCGTATTTAGTTGGAGTTTACTGGGGTTTTGGGGAAAATCTCTGAAACGAAATATTACAGTCAGAGCGCAGTGAGGTGGAGCACTGGTGTGATAGGAGAACCGAGAGTCGAGATACCACGAGAGGTGAGGAATGTTATTACACGAGACCGGAGCCGCACAGGGGTGTATGGGACGTTATGCCGAGAGGAAACCAGAGCGGTGGGAGAGGTATGGGGTGTTAAACTTGGTTGCCCGAGCAATCGTTAAGACAACAAACAGTTTGCCATAACCATCCTGATTCGTCTGCATATTGTGTTTTTCAGGCTTCATTAAAAGCCTAAGTTGCCAGGAATAAAGTTTAGAGCCCATCCAACCCTGATAGTTCTCCATCAATCTAAAAGGAAGGAGAGTCTTGGGTTTCAACACCCGCTAACTACCCTGCCATCTCCTTTCACCCATAACCTATATGAATGAATAAAAACATATGGTCTGCTGGAATATTTGGAGGGCTCATATTAGGCTCGGTTTGACAATGTCTTTGCAGTCATGCAAACCATATGAAATAAATACAAAAACAAACATTCTAGTTGTCTTGCTCAGTCCACAAAATGCAAGGCCATAGAATAATGTAGTGAATGTAAAGAACGCATAGAGCATCAGGTAAAGCACTAGCAAGGTAGGTCTGACCAGCTTGGAAATGATGCGACGGGAAAGACAAGCGTGGGGAAGAGTAATAGACACGTAGTGTTGTGAGACCGAATAAGGAGGAACAATTCTGTAGGGGTTGGCAGAGCTACAACAATAGCAGAACAAAAACAAAGGAGTTACGACTAAACAAAAATACCTTTGGCAGATACGCAACTTTAATTTAGCTTCAAATAAATTTAGTAGTGCAGGTTAGTGGAATAGTGCGCAATAAGAAATATGCAAGCACACAACAATGCAAATTCTGACACCCACGAATGCAGAACTGACATTTAGAGAGTCCATAAAACAAGTGCTTAAAACTAGAGCAAGGCCATAATTCTCTTGCAGCTCTGATACCATGTTAAACACACATGGAATGGGAACAAAAAATATGAAAGTTAAACATTGAATTGCATATATTATTCACAATGACACATATTTAGAATAGATTGGAGTGACCCTTGGTTTCATATTCCAAGTGGTCTCTTGGAATCCCTTTCACTGTTCAGCTTCCACACCATCCCTTAAAGCATTAGGTGTCCAACAAATAACTTATTTTCTTTAGAAGCAAGGTGATAGGTTCTCTAAGAAGAGCTAAGAGGATGCTTGAGCCTAGGTTTAGAGGATATGCCTTGACAAGGGGCTCCCTAGACTTAAGGATCCTTATGTAGCAATGGATTCTATGTAATCCTTGTGGAACTTGAGTTGTAGATTTGTGGGACCACAGAGAAGCCAAGTTGACCCAAACTAGGTCAAGGGTATGGAGTTGATTGTCCACAGAGGGGCCTAACCTAATTAGGGGAGAGAATAGGATCAGAGGACTAATTTTATTTTAATATTTGAATGCAATGATCCTAATGAGGACACTAACCCGATCCAACCTAGGGAAAGAGTTGGTCTTATGGCTAGGACTTTCTCTATCTCAAGATTCCACTGTCGGATTCGCCTCAAACTTGGAGGACCTCTAGAGAAAAGTCCAGCACATGGGTGGACCAAAAATCGAAGGGTTCGGATGGCTACAATGAAATTCGTTTGATACCCTAGGTGACCTACTAGGGTTAGGCCTACAAGGAGAAGGAAAAGGCTAGAAAAATATTCTTCTAAGTGATCACCAAAGGTTAGATCAGTGCCTTTCCTTTGGGAGAGATGGAGTCAAGGTGATTTTGCGATTTGGAGAGACTTAACCCAATCAAGGAGACCTCTAGGCAACTTCGCATGGCAATTTAGGGCATGAGAGTAGCTACCAAAATGGAAAGAGTTGGTCTTATGGCTAGGACTTTCTCTATCTCAGGATTCCACCGTCGAATTCGCCTCAAACTTGGAGGACCTCTAGAGAAAAGTCCAGCGCATGGGTGGACCAAAAATCGAAGGGTTTGGATGGCTACAATGAAATTCATTTGATACCCTAGGTGACCTACTAGGGTTAGGCCTAGAAGGAGAAGGAAAAGGTTAGAAAAATATTCTTCTAAGTGATCACCAATGGTTAGATCAGTGCCTTTCTTTTGGGAGAGATGGAGTCAAGGTGATTTTGTGATTTGGAGAGACTTAACCCAATCAAGGAGACCTCTAAGCAACTTCGCATGGAAAATTAGGGCATGAGAGTAACTACCAGAAGATTTTATACTTCGATGTGCAAGAATTGATGACTTATCAAGGTGTATTCAATGAAATTACCCTCTAGAAACATTCATTCATTATACATGAAAGTCTGGAATCTCCACAATTTTGCATAAATTAGGGTAAATTTTAGATCTAAAGAGCGAAAATCCCATACATGATTCATGTGACAAGATAAAAGTAAAGAATAGGCATGAAAAAGAGCACTTAAATGTACAATGAATATATCCAATCATCAAATCAAGACAAATTTGAAGTTCTAAGATCAAGAGAATAGTATCCAAACATCAAAATTCATCCATGAAACCAAACTCATCCTCCAAAAGGGAATGTGAAATTCTCACAAGAGCTACTAATCCCGAACAAGTGATAATGAGAGGAATGAATGAGTCTCTCATCAATTTATATCCTCTCTAAAGGGTTCAATTTGCCTAATTATATCTAATTAAGCCCCAAATAATAAAATATTGTGCAATAATAACATCCCTTGGTGACAAGCCCACCAAGATAGCTCAATAACATAAAAAGAGGCATCTCAAGAGGGAAGAATAATCAACATAATGAGTTGTTGGGCCATTGAGAAGGCCTAGTGGACTTCAATGTGTGCCATGGTGAGGGAATGGACTCCAAACATAGTGGAGGGTTGGACCCTTGATATCCAAGCAAGTCAAATGCGCTGCCCCAAGTGGGTGTGGGGGCACTATGGTATCCTTATGGATCTCCAAGTGGATTGATAATGCCTGTAAACCATCTGTAAGGGATAGTATGATGACATAAGCCCTCCCTTTGTCTCCTACAGTGAGACACATCCTCATCTGGACCCTGGAACCTCTGCCAAGTGCATGGTACAAGTGTGAAGTCAGTTGTTGGGCATGGTGATCCAGGTGCATCATCCTCATCAAAAGGTGGAATACGAGCAATCACTTAATGGTGTTGGGGATCCATGAAGTACTCTTTGCTATGGTGGAGGCCCATGGCTCTCAACGCTCACCCTACAAGTGCCAATGTGGCTTTTTGGAGGGCTTGGACCCCATATAAGGAGACAAAACCCCAAAATGGAGACCCACCTACAATCCTGCATAAGACACAATGCATCCCCTTACCTTCCAATACAACAAATCATTAAAGTAATCAAGTAAAAGAGCTTAAAAATCATGGAATCAAGTGGGCATTTCATGGTGGCATGCCCTTCCATAGTGGCCTTTGGCATGTACTGGTGTCTCCAATCTCAATAAGGGGGTTAACCAAGGACCCTATTAGGTGGTTTCAACTTTTAAAGGGGGTGACATGTCCATGGTACATCCATCAATGGGTAGGTGGCATGTGATATAGTGATGGAACAAAGAGGGGATCCAGGGAAGGATCTAGGCCACATGTCATGGTACAAGGGTAGTTATGATGAGGGAAGCCCACACTTGGGTGTATGAGGATAGGAGGGAGAAAATCATGGTACATGAGTTACCTCGGCCTTTGGTTTTTCCAACCTTCTTCATATGCCTTTTGTCTTTGATTGATTTTTCTTCATAACTACTCAGGGCTCCAGGGGATGAGAGCATGATGTGTTGGATATGACAATGGATACCCGCCTTTAAGGTACATTTTGTGGTACATTTCCTATTGAGAGTGGCCAAATTATGATTTTTCTTTTCTTTTTAGCTACGTCAACCTTTGGGGCATCATTCTAGACCTGACCAAAGGTGTGGACAAGGGAAGGGGGAGGCTAAACCTTTGTGGACCCAGTGGACAAATGTGGACCCGGATGGGAAAGGTGATGAATGCAGTTAAAATTAGCGAAAGGGAGTGATGTATATGGTGTTGGGAAGTGGGACCAAGCAACCAAAATCGGGATTTCCCATGTAGTTCAAACCCTAAAGCTAATAGCCAGTAAAGGAGATCCCACGGGACTAAGATACAAGGCTAACCATCGAATCGGGCAGAGGAGACAAGAGTACAAACCTAGCCCACTCTTTCCGTTGAATCCTACCACCAATCCATGCCCAAAAGTGTCCATGATAAGTAAGCAAAATCACTCAACTACACCAATGAAAAGCCATAACTTAGAGGTCAAGAGGCCCAGCTTCAAATATGCGATCATAACAAATGGGCGAGGGACCACATGGCTGGCTCAGGTGGCAAAGATAATGGAACATTGAGCTATCTAGTTGTTGCAAGGGGTTGTTGGCTGTCGACTGAGGACCACCTAGGAGAAAATTTTCTCCTATGCATACTACTATGCATACTACCCACAAGTAGTGGGTAACAACGGGCATTTATTTCGATCACTACTACTTGTGCAAAGAAAATTCAGGCCAAAAAGCAAGTTTCTCTCGAGCAAACAAAGTTATGGCTCACAATAATATTCACAACAAGTACAAGGTGGCCAAGGTAATTTACTATGCTACTTAGGAAAGAGACAAGATGCCTAATGTCACTGTTTGGATTTGGTTCAATGCTAAGCAGAAGAGAACAATCATCAAAGGTGTATATCAGAAAATGATTGGTTTATTAATTTCAACAAAACAATCACCTTCTAAACACTTTAAAATTAAAATAAAAAATTCTTTGTAATTTGCTTCTTGACACCTTGAAGATCTTGTAATTTGTACTTGGGATAAAAAATCACAATGGTGACCTAACATGCAAATGATCATTTCGTTGAGTTTCACAGTCCCTAGTTGACCCTGGTATAGGACCTTTCAGCACCACCAACAAGGCCATCACTAGGTAATTTGTCAATTATGTGAGTAACATTGGGTGGCATAAGCCATGGTTAATGGTCATGATAGTGTGGTGATCCCTGGTCAATATGGTAATGGTTATATTTCTTGTAAACAAATGTGGAACCAAGGCTTCTCTCATTCGCTCAAGATTTGATTTCATTCATTTTGCCAACACTGGTGTGTAGAAGATGATATTGTTGTTGTTTAAATGGCAAAATATGGTCTAAGGCTCCTGCAACTCACCCTTCATATATTCCACTACATCGATTTGAGTTGAAAAGAGGTGACAGGTAGATTCTGTTGGGATGAAAACAGCCATAATGCCAGGCACAATCAATATAAAACCTGTCTTAGATATATCAATCCACATTGTCTGACTTCATGAAAGGATCAACCAAGGTCTAAAACTTTGCTCAGACAGAAAGTACTAATTGGTCTTGTCGTTATGGCATATGTTTGGAGATTTATCAAAATGTTACGCATAATTGGGTACTTGCCATGGATACTTGATTGAAATTTGATTTGAATTTTGGCATGCAAACTTTGTGAATAATGCTAAGGTAACCTGTTTGTGTAGGATTAGTTGACATTAAACGATTAGAGTACTCCACCATCCTAATGGATTCAATGATTAATAGTGCAACATGTATGATGAAGTCACATTGGATTGATCTCCATCATCCATTGGATCCCACAGTGGGCATGCAAACTGGGGAAAATGCAATTCAGAGTAGGTCTAGCACTTCATTGTCACGTGCCTCTTGTTTCTACTGTCAGTAATTTCACTCTGCATGCAACAACTCAGTGAACCCTAATTGTATGTTAAGCATTGGGACCAGAATTTCCTGATTTGGTATCAACTTGGTCTTGGTTATTTCTAGAGGAGGTTGTTGGACTTTGGGTAACTCCTCTGTCTTCGAAGCATTATCACTTTGCTGGAGATCTTTCTATTCTTCTGAGTATTAAGGCATCTTGAGAGGTTATGGAAGTTGATCCCAGGCAATCCCATCAAATTAAATCTTCTCCTGCCTTTACAATCCTACAAAAGCAACAGCTTGACCAACCCATAGCCACAGTCCAATGGTTCATCATTCTTCCATTTACAAAATCCCCGCAAGTGGCAACATTGAACGAAGAGTGTGGATCCTTCAATTGCCTTGTAACTACTCTCACTATTCAAAGAGTCAATATTTCAAGAAACGGAATGGAGGGATAGCCTAGAGACTAGAATTTGCAAAGGATGAGCAGGTAACAAATGTTGAAGAAAATGTAACTAGGTTCAGTATTTATACATGTAATTTTGATCTTTGTACTTGTAACGAAAAATTAATTTTGTGAATTATAAGAATGAGTTTCTTACTCATTCCATAGATCTAGGAAATTCAAAGAGTCAAAGAGCTCTTCTTGGGCATTTATGAAATGTATATGAGTCAACCTAAAGTCAAGAACAACACTGCAAGACCAGCACAATCCTCTTGAAGACAAGCAAGCAAAACGATGAAGAGAAGAGTCAAGTCGGCCAGCAAAATTGATATAAAGAATAGACACGTCGGCTCAAATGAAGTGACTCAACATTTCATTAATTCATGTCGGCTTGAATACATGGACATACACCTATAAATAGGCAGCTAGGGTCACCATAAAAGAACATAGAAGCATCTCGCATCTCTCTGAAGAAACTCGGATGGGTACGGGTCTGTGACTTCACATATTTTGAAGGAGCATTCTCTCAGATAAGCACAGTATAAATATGTTAAAATTGGAAACTAGGGACAAACTCCATGTGGGTCATCTTACTTATGGCAGCTGATATTTTTCATAGATTCCTCTCGTCGAGAGGTGTAGAATTGATCTAAAGATCATCCGATTCCAACATGTACTCATGGAGATATGAATTTATTTGTGTTATGTAACAATTCGTCAAGGTCGGCCAGCAACCAAATTACCCCCACTTGTCCTCAACGTTTTACCATAAATAAAGATGGCCTTCAAGTCATTTGGTCACTCATCTCTTGTGATCCCTCTCTCCACTCATTTGGGTTTTAGTGGAAAGAGAGGCCTAGAAGAGAAGGTCTATATGCTGCCCTAGAGGAGATTCCCTAGACCTTAATGCAGTCATGAAGGCTAGAGCTTAACACAGTCATAAAGGCTAGACCTTAACGCAGTCATGAAGGCTAGACCTTAACATAGTCATGAAGGCTAGACCTTAACGTTGTCATGGAGGAGAGCCCTTAATGTTGTCATGGAGGAGAGACCTTAACGCTGTCATGGAGGAGAGACCTTAACGTTGTCCTGAAGGAGTCATATGGCTGCAAAGTAAGAAGACACATAGGTCGCAGTTAATGACGGCTTATATGCAGCAAGAGGAGGAGCCTTATACACTGGATAGAGGAGGCCTTAACAATCCCTAGCTGCAGTCCAAACAAGTGTCCTATTCTGCTGTTCTAAAGTGCCCTAAACACAAGTCTAGTAGAGACCCTAATCCACTATCCTAGAAGGCTCTCAGCCGCAGGTGTAAATGAAGTTTTAGACGCAATTTTGAAGGCACTTTAGAAGCCCTATATGCAGTAATAAGGAGGCTTTGATCCACCATTTAAGATATGCTCCTATCTACAGTTAGCCGCAGTCAAATAGATGTTGTCATACACAGTTAAAGGTGGCTTCATTTCGGTGTTACCACTCACTGTCAAGAGGAAAGTAAATTCATTGTTCTAAGTGGTCCAAATCCGTAGCCTAAAAGGGAACTCTAATATTCTTTTTAGAGATGCCCTAATGTGCCCTAATCGTAGCTGGTTGTCAGCATGAAAGTGGCATGGTTTGGGACAGTATAAGACTGGTCTCTTCTTGCAAGAGGAGCGAGTTAAAGGAGCATAGCATCAGACCTGTTGGGGTGTTATTGAAGGGACATGCCACAATGAATTGAAGGGACATGTCATAATGAATATGCTGCCTGAAGACTGTGTGTTGGGCCGCAGGCCATAACACCACAGTCAAGCATTTCGTATGAGTGTATGAGGGCCTATATATATGCCGAAATCTTTAGCATAACTTGTGAGATATTACTGCTAAGATCCAAGGCTATTTTGATGACTATTGGAGGGTTGTATGATGCTACTGCAAGATGACATGGACAAAGCTAGTTAGTATTACTGCATTGAGGATTAGTCAGCTAGCAAGGTACAACATGGTGATGGAAACACCTTGGAGAATCAGTTGAAGAATGAGGACTGATAAGTATGCCTTCACCTGAGTTCAAAACTGCAGTCCTTGTCTTCAGATCTACAACCTCATTGTGTTATCTTCAAGGTGAAGATCTCTGATATCTGATCTCTTATTTTGGCAAGTCAAAGTGTTGACTTCAAATGTATTTGTAGTATCTCTCTCTCTATTGAACTATTGAAGAATATAAGAAGAATTGATCAAGGGTTTCCCCACATTGGGGTTTATCCCTAGCTGGTGCCACATTTTGTGTTCTCTTGTCTTGGCTTGTCTTCTAATGTTCATGTTTATGTTTTATCTGCATTTTACTATCACGCTGATGTGATTGCTAACCTGGAATTGATATTGGACTAAAATGAAAAATTGAAGTAAATTGCTCTCAACATAGAACATACCTAAAATTTAACATGGAATCATAGTTGAGGTGAAGACAAAGCCCAAGCAAGAGTGAAAGAGCAATCATCAAAGACAGTTGGACAAGGTCAAAGGCTGAATGGGTTCCTCATCCCTCTTCCCGGCTGAAGACAAGCTCCGTAAAAAGTCTATCATGGATGGAAGATGTCTCTGAATCTAACATTGAAAGAGCAAGAAGTGTTGGATTACTTGAAGGGTAAAATCCCTCAGCCTCCATCAAATGCACCAGCTGCTACAAAGAAGAAGTACACTAAGGGTGGAAGGAAAGGCAGATGCCTTGCTTGCAATAAGTTTGGCCATTATGCGAGGGAGTGTCTGAATAGAAGGTACACATCACTTGATGATGATAACAATCATTCCAGGGGCATCATCAATGATTGAAGGTATGACAGGTACAATGACAAAGGAAAAACGAATGCAAGTCATCAAGGAAATGATTGACTCTTCAAGAAAGCAAGGAACTCCAAGTATGAAGAATCAAATGTTGTTTTTGATAAGCAAAAAGAGTATTATCTTATATCAGCCCTCTCCGGTACTTCTCCGGACTCTTTCGGAACTGGCTTATTGATAGTGGTGCTTCAAGGCACTTTATTGAATATAAGGAAGCTCTCTAATTTGATAGAGAAGGAGACAATCATGAAGATCATTCTTGGAGTCAATGCCACCTATCCTGGAAAGGGTGTAGGGAATGTTACCCTTCAATTGAATGAGGGTAACATGATTCATTTACAAGAAGTTCTAATCTCAAAAGGAACCTAGTGTCCATTTCGGCAATGGAAGACAACAGTTACAAGGTGGCATTCATTGATGGAAAGGTACGTGTCTGGAAAAGGAATTTTAAAGATGCTTTTTCTCTTGGCTTCAGGGTTGGCAATTTGTATCAAGTTGTAGGAAGTCCAATGGGGACCATGTCATGTGACACATCTCTTCAATGGCACCGGAGGTCTGCCCATCTTCATTGTAAGGCCCTACCCGATGTGAGTCAGATGGTGACAAGGATGCCTGAATTCAAGGAAGAGCATGAAGGTACATGTCCAAGATGTACCGAAGGAAATCTTACAAGGGGACCATTCCCCTCATGTAATAGCGAGACCTCAGATGTGGAGTAACCCAAGGGTTTTGAGATTCATGATTGAGAATCTCATGTATGCAAGTGGAAGAAAGATCTCTATGATTTAAAGAAAGCACCCCGAGCTTGGAATGAGAGGATTGATAGCTATCTGATAAAGCTGAGATTCACTAGAAGTGAAGTCGATCCAAACTTTTGCTTTAAGGTTATGGATGATAGACCTCTCATACTGGTACCTTATGAGGACGACCTCTTTCTGACAGGTACAAACCCTCTCATTTGCAAAAGTAAGAGGGAGTTGGATTCCGGATTTGGAATAGCGAATTGCAAGCCCGTGACTACCTTGATGGATCCTAACTTTAAGAAGTTACATGGTAGTGCTGCCGACCTTGATTTGAAAATGCCTCTAAGTTTTATCTACTCATAATAGCATTGATGTTCTTGGTGAACTCTCGTCCGGTATATGTTTTGCAGTTAGCATGTTGAGCTCATATATAGTTGAGCCTCACTAGATTGGTACCAAGAATCTTTTGAGATATCTTCGGGGCACAATCTCTCATCGATTAAGATACACTGCCGAAAATGTGAGGTTGCATTATTATTTTGATGACTGATTGGGCAAGCAGTGTGGAGGATCGCAAGAGAACTTATGGGTGTTGGTTCTCTTTGGGTTCTACTTCGATATCCTGGATGAGCAGGAAGCAAAAGATGGTTGTTTTGAGCACCACTGAGGCCGAATACATAGCTGAGAGTATGGTCTCCTATGATGCTGTCTGGTTGTAGAATCTCTTCTGTGATTTTTTTGGACACGTGCTAGATACCATCGTGATCTTCTGTGACAACCAGAGTGGGATTCCATTGTTGAGGAATCCCGTGTTCTATGATCGCTCCAAGCATATAGACATCAGGTACCACTTTATCTGGGATATGGTACAGCAAGGAGCAATAGGGCTATATCACTTTGGGACTGAAGTGCAGGTCGCTAATATTTAGATGAAGCCCCCGGGAAAGGTCAAATGCTTGACTTTCTGAGAACAACTAGAAGTCATGGAGAAACTCCCTCCTGAGGGTCCTATATGATATGTACATTGAGATCTAGGAGCTCCGGGGGGCTTGGGGTACTTCTTTGAGCGATAAGAAACCATAGGGTGAGTGATTCAGCCTTCCCCTAGTGGTTTGTTGTGTATAGGGTGAGTCATTTAGCTTTCCCCTAGTGGTTTGCTGTGTACAGGGTGAGTGGTTCAACCTTCCCCTGTGATACCCTGTGGCGACATGTAGGCAGGATGACTGGTTCATCCTTCTCCTACTCAGACATCCAACCCATGCAGTCTGGGACTCATGGGAAGTACCTCTCATCTGGCCAATGAGTAGGGAAATGAAGATAGGGACCATACTAGTACCGATGGACACATCGTGTAACTACCGTACTCCTTATGCGAGGATGATATTGATCTGGGATCAATTGGAACTAACTTCGGGTCAGTAAGAGTGGTATAAGACACTCTCTTTTTTTGGAACTGATTTCGGATCAGTAAGAGTGGTATGAGACACTCTCTTTATTTGGAACTAATTTCGGATCAGTAAGAGTGGTATGACACTCTCTTCATTGGGACTGATTTCATATCACTAAGAGTGCTATGTGACACTCTATCTGGGACTGACTTCGGGTCAGTAGAGAATGGTATGATACATTCTCGATCACTTCTTCTTCTTCATAGTTTAGCAGAGCAAGCAGAGCAGAGCAGTGCAGGGCACTGATAGCAAAGATAGTACTGACTGATAGAGGATTAGTAGATGGAGTTCTCCCTAGTTGAGAGGGAGTGTTAAAATTGGCAACTAGGGCCAAACTCCATGTGGGTCATCTTATTTATGACAGATGATATTTTTCTTGGATTCCTCTCGTCGAGGGGTGTAGGATTGATCTAAATATCATCCGATTCTGACATGTATTCATGGAAATATGAATTTATTTGTGTTATGTGACAATTCGTCAAGGTTAACCAGCAACGAAATTACCCCCACTTGTCTTCAATGTTTTACCATAGGGTTTTAGTGGAAAGAGAGGCCTAGAAGAGAAGGTATATACGTTGCCCTAGAGGAGATGCCCTAGACCTTAACGTAGTCATGAAGGCTAGTCCTTAATGCAATCATGAAGGCTAGACCTTAACGCTATCATGGAGGAGAGCCCTTAACGTTGTCATGGAGGAGAGACCTTAACGCTGTCCTGAAGGAGCCATATAGCTGCAAAGGAAGAAGACACCTAGGCCGCAGTTAATGAGGGCTTATATGCAGGAAGAGGAGGATCCTTATACGCTGGATAGAAGAGGCCTTAACAAGCCCTAGTTGCCGTCCAAACAAGTGTCCTATGTCACTGTTCTAAAGTTGCCTAAACACAGGTCCAGTAGAGACCCTAATCTGCTGTCCTAGAAGGCTGTCAGCAGCAGGTGTCAAGGAAGTTTTAGACGCAGTTGTGAAGGCACTTTAGAAGCGCTATACACAGTAATAAGGAGGCCCTGATCCACCGTTTAAGATATTCTCCTAACTACAGCTAGCCGCAGTCAAATAGATGTTGTCATACAAAGTTAAAGGTCGCTTCATTTCGGTGTTACTACTCACTATCAAGAGGAGAGTAAATTCATTGTTCTAAGTGGTCCAAATCTGCAGCCTAAAAGGGAACTCTAATCTGTTGTTTAGAGATGCCCTAATGTTCCCTAATCGCAACTGGTTGTTAGCATGAAAGTGGCATGGTTTGGGACAGTATAAGCCTGGTCTCTTCTTGTAAGAGGACTGAGTTAAAGGAGCATAGATTCAGACTTGTTGGGGTGTTATTGAAGGGACATGCCACACTGAATTGAAGGGACATGTCATAATGAATATGCTGCCTGACGACTGTGTGTTGGGCCGCAGCCCATAACACCACAGTCAAGCATTTCGTATGAGTGTATGAGGGCCTATATATATGCCCAGATCTTTAGCATAACTTGTGAGATATAACTGCTGAGATCCAAGGCTATTTCGATGACTAGCGGAGGGTTGTATGATGCTGCTGCAAGATGAGATGGACAAAGCTATTATCATGGGTTAGTATTATTGCATTGAGGATTAGTCAGCAAGCAAGGTACAACATGGTGATGGAAACACCTTGGAGAATCAGTTGAAGAATGAGGACTGATAAGTATGCCTTCACCTGAGTTCAAAACTGCAATCCTTTTCTTCAGATCTACAACCTCATTGTGTTATTTTCAAGGTGAAGATCTATGATGTCTGATCTCTAATTTTGGCAAGTCAAAGTGTTGAATTCAAATGTATTTGTAGTATCTCTCTCTCTATTGAACTATTGAAGAATATAAGAAGAATTGATCAAGGGTTTCCCCACATTGGGGTTTGTCCCTAGCTGGTACCACATTTTGTGTTCTCTTGTCTTGGCTTGTCTTCTGATGTTTATGTTTATGTTTTATCTGCATTTTACTATCATGCCGATGTGATTGCTAATCTGGAATTGATATTGAACTAAAATGAAAAATTGAAGTAAATTGCTCTCAGCATAGAACATACCTAAAATTTAACAAGATACCATCTCGGACTCACATGAAATCTCACAAAGAAGTCTCAGTCTCCTTTTCGTTACAGGCCTCTGTGCATTGCTGATGTAGTCTACTCCTCAGTGGAAAAGAGATAAGAATTTCGGTGTCATGATAAGTGCAGACTGCAGTCACAAGTATACACCTTCGACAAGAAGGATCTCTATCAAAATTTGTCTCAGACTTCATATATCCTAAGCACAGTCACGATTTTGATGATCATTGTCTCACTGTCTTGGAATATATATGGTAAAGAGGATCTCTCTGATCTCTGTGTGATGAAGCGGCAATGAATCTCATAGTTATGAAGAGTCTCTCAATGGAAGCACAATGATGTTGCAGCATTAATGAGTGTCTTCATGATGCAGTGATGATGATGATCTCAACAATACAAAGAAGAGGATTGGTGCCTTTGTCTTGGAGTGGCTCAATCAGTCAAGGGTCATGGTCTTGGTGTTCGTCAATTAGAACCTCTATAAGAAGAATTTTGTGTGGGTTTTCCTCTCCAAGAGGGAGAAGTTTTGGTCCTTACTGAAAGCCAAGATTTTGTGTCCTTGTCTCTTTGTTATGATAGCTATTTGATGAACTAAAGAAGACACTAATGTTAAGAAAAATGCTAATAAGCTAAAAGTTAAATTCCTCACAAATAGTTATTATGTTAAGAAGAATCTCATTAACTCTATGCCCTAGATTCTTCAACATGGTTTCAAAACTATGGTTGCAGTTTAAGGAAAGGCATAAAAGAGACATTTAAGGATCAGCTTCAAGAAGGACATCAGAACAAGTTGAAGGAACTGAAAGAATAGTCTTCAACAAGAAGTATACAATAGCAAGACAATTCAAGATCAATCTCAGTTAAAGTGATGTCTCAATGCTAGTACTCAGAAGTCGGATCACTCTGAATCTTCGGATGGTACAGGCAGGTATAGGACCTCGGTGATGAATTTCTCCTCTATCTATCTCAATGAGCACAGCGAAGTACGATATCTCAACATTCTTGTGATCACAATACAATCATTGTCTCGACCTCCTCATAATCGCAATCCTCAACATACGAAATGATGTCACTGCGTAATATATTATTAGTATGCTCATGATAGAGAGATACTAACAAGTCTTGGTATCTCTGTCTCAGTAATCTCTCAGCATAAGAATGATGGCTTCAAAGATCCTATAGCACCACTTAGTTTCGATGGAAAGAATCATGGCAATCCCACATTAGTGAACAGTCTCATACATACAGTCTCGAATAAGAAACTTAGCAATACTATAGTAATATATATATTCTCCACACAGCCATGACAAGTAAGATCTCGATGATAAACACAATTACATTCTCGGGCAAGAAGCAGTCATGATCCTAACATAGGTTATGATCTCAGTGAAAACTATGAAGAGACAATCATGATCTCGATAGATCAAAAGGCAGATCTCCAATGCACATCTCAATAAAGACGCAGTGATGAATTCGGTGACAAGTTCGGGCTCACAACACAATGCACAATTGGAATGAACAACAATCGTGAAGATCATTCTTGGAGTCAATGCCACCTATCCTGGAAAGGGTGTAGGGAATGTTACCCTTCAATTGATTGAGGGTAACATGATTCATTTACAAGAAGTTCTGATCTCAAAAGGAACCTAGTGTCCATTTCGGCAAAGGAAGACAACAGTTACAAGGTGGCATTCGTTGATGAAAAGGTACGTGTTTGGAAAAGGAATTTTAAAGATGCTTTTTCTCTTGGGTTCAAGGTTGGCAATTTGTATCAAGTTGCAGGAAGTCCAATGGGGACCATGTCATGTGACACATCTCTTCAATGGCACCGGAGGTTTGCTCATCTTCATTGTAAGGCCCTACCCGATGTGAGTCATATGGTGACAAGGATGCCTGAATTCAAGGAAGAGCATGAAGGTACATGTCCAAGATGTACCGAAGGAAATCTTACAAAGGGACCATTCCCCTCATGTAATAGCGAGACCTCAGATGTGGAGCAACCCAAGGGTTTTGAGATTCATGGTCGAGAATCTCATGTATGCAAGTGGAAGAAAGATCTCTATGATTTAAAGAAAGCACCCTGAGCTTGGAATGAGAGGATTGATATCTATCTGATAAAGTTGAGATTCACTAGAAGTGAAGTCGATCCAAACCTTTGCTTTAAGGTTATGGATGATAGACCTCTCATACTGGTACCTTATGAGGACGACCTCTTTCTGACAGGTACAAACCCTCTCATTTGCAAAAGTAAGAGGGAGTTGGATTCCGGATTTGGAATAGCGAATTGCAAGCCCGTGACTACCTCGATGGATCCTAACTTTAAGAAGTTATGCAGTAGTGCTGCCGAACCTGATTTGGAAATGCCTCTAAGTTTTATCTACTCATAATAGCATTGATGTTCTTGGTGAACTCTCATCCGGTATATGTTTTGCAGTTAGCATGTTGAGCTCATATATAGTTGAGCCTCACTAGATTGGTACCAAGAATCTTTTGAGATATCTTCGGGGCACAACCTCTCATGGATTAAGATACACTGCCGAAAATGTGAGGTTGCATTATTATTTTGATGACTGATTGGGCAAGTAGTGTGGAGGATCGCAAGAGAACTTCTGGGTGTTGGTTCTCTTTGGGTTCTGCTTCGATATCCTGGATGAGCAGGAAGCAAAAGATGGTTGTTTTGAGCACCACTGAGGCCGAATACATAGCTGAGAGTATGGTCTCCTGTGACGCTGTCTGGTTGTGGAATCTCTTCTGTGAGTTTTTTGGACACACGCTGGATACCATCGTGATCTTCTATGAAAACCAGAGTGGGATTCGATTGTTGAGGAATCCCGTGTTCTATGATTGCTCCAAGCATATAGACATCAGGTACCACTTTATCTGGGATATGGTACAGCAAGGAGCAATAGGGCTACATCACTTTGGGACTGATGTGCAGGTCCCTGATATTTAGATGAAGCCCCCGAGAAAGGTCAGATGCTTGACTTTTTGAGAACAACTAGAAGTCATGGAGAAACTCCCTCCTGAGGGTCCTATATGATATGTACATTGAGATCTGGGAGCTCCGGGGGGCTTGGGGTACTTCTTGGAGCAATAAGAAACCATAGGGTGGGTGATTCAGCCTTCCCCTAGTGGTTTGTTGTGTATAGGGTGAGTCGTTTAGCTTTCCCCTAGTGGTTTGCTGTGTACAGGGTGAGTGGTTCAGCCTTCTCATGTGATACCCTCTGGCGACAAGTAGGCAGGATGACTGGTTCATCCTTCTCCTACTCAGACATCCTACCCATGCAATCTAGGACTCATGGGAAGTACCTCTCATCTGGCCAATGAGTAGGGAAATGATGATAGGGACCATAGTAGTACCGATGGACACATCGTGTAACTACCGTACTCCTTATGCTAGGATGATATTGATCTGGGATCAATTGGAACTAACTTCGGGTTAGTAAGAGTGGTATAAGACACTCTCTTTTTTTGGAACTGATTTCGGATCAGTAAGTGGTATGAGACACTCTCTTTATTTGGAACTAATTTCGGATCAGTAAGAGTGGTATGACACACTCTCTTCATTGGGACTGATTTCATATCACTAAGAGTGCTATGTGACACTCTATCTGGGACTGACTTCGGGTCAGTAGAGAATGGTATGATACATTCTCGATCACTTCTTCTTCTTCATAGTTTAGCAGAGCAAGCAGAGCAGAGCAGTGCAGGGCACTGATAGCAAAGATAGTACTGACTGATAGATGGATTAGCAGATGGAGTGTTAAAATTGGCAACTAGGGCCAAACTCCATGTGGGTCATCTTATTTATGACAGATGATATTTTTCTTGGATTCCTCTCGTCAAGGGGTGTAGGATTGATCTAAATATCATCCGATTCTGACATGTATTCATGGAGATATGAATTTATTTGTGTTATGTGACAATTCGTCAAGGTCGACCAGCAACCAAATTACCCCCACTTGTCTTCAATGTTTTACCATAGGGTTTTAGTGGAAAGAGAGGCCTAGAAGAGAAGGTATATACGTTGCCCTAGAGGAGATGCCCTAGACCTTAACGTAGTCATGAAGGCTAGTCCTTAATGCAGTCATGAAGGCTAGACCTTAACGTTATCATGGAGGAGAGCCCTTAACGTTGTCATGGAGGAGAGACCTTAACGCTGTCCCGAAGGAGCCATATAGCTGCAAAGGAAGAAGACACCTAGGCCGCAATTAATGAGGGCTTATATGCAACAAGAGGAGGATCCTTATACACTGGATAGAGGAGGCCTTAACAAGCCCTAGTCACAGTCCAAACAAGTGTCCTATGCCACTGTTCTAAAGTGGCCTAAACACAGGTCCAGTAGAGACCCTAATCTGTTGTCCTAGAAGGCTCTCAGGAGCAGGTATCAAGGAAGTCTTAGACGCAGTTGTGAAGGCACTTTAGAAGCCCTATACACAGTAATAAGGAGGCCCTGATCCACCGTTTAAGATATTCTCCTAACTACAGCTAGCCACAGTCAAACAGATGTTGTCATACAAAGTTAAAGGTGGCTTCATTTTGGTGTTACTACTCACTATCAAGAGGAGAGTAAATTCATTGTTCTAAGTGGTCCAAATCCACAGCCTAAAAGGGAACTCTAATCTGTTGTTTAGAGATGCCCTAATGTGTCGCAACTGGTTGTTAGCATGAAAGTGGCATGGTTTAGGACAATATAACGCTGGTCTCTTCTTGTAAGAGGACTGAGTTAAAGGAGCATAGCATCAGACTTGTTGGGGTGTTATTGAAGGGACATGCCACAATGAATTGAAGGGACGTCATAATGAATATGATGCCTAAAGGCTGTGTGTTGGGACGCAGGCCATAACACCACAGTCAAGCATTTCGTATGAGTGTATGAGGGCCTATATATATGCCCAGATCTTTAGCATAACTTGTGAGATATTATTGCTGAGATCCAAGGCTATTACGATGACTATTGGAGGGTTGTATGATGCTGCTGCAAGATGAGATGGACAAAGCTATTATCATGGGTTAGTATTACTGCATTGAGGATTAGTTAGCTAGCAAGGTACAACATGGTGATGGAAACACCTTGGAGAATCAGTTGAAGAATGAGGACTGATAAGTATGCCTTCACCTGAGTTCAAAACTGCAGTCCTTTTCTTCAGAGCTACAACCTCATTGTGTTATTTTCAAGGTGAAGACCTCTGATGTCTGATCTCTAATTTTGGCAAGTCAAAGTGTTGACTTCAAATGTATTTGTAGTATCTCTCTCTCTATTGAACTATTGAAGAATATAAGAAGAATTGATCAAGGGTTTCCCCACATTGGGGTTTGTCCCTAGCTGGTACCACATTTTGTGTTCTCTTGTCTTGGCTTGTCTTCTGATGTTTATGTTTATGTTTTATCTGCATTTTACTATCATGCTGATGTGATTGCTAATCTAGAATTGATATTGGACTAAAATGAAAAATTGAAGTAAATTGCTCTCAGCATAGAAGATACCTAAAATTTAACAAGATACCATCTTAGACTCACCTGAAATCTCACAAAGAAGTCTCAGTCTCCTCTTCGTTACAGGCCTCTGTGCATTGCTGATGTAGTCTACTCCTCAGTAGAAAAGAGATGATAAGAATTTCGGTGTCATGATAAGTGCAGTCACAAGTATACACCTTCGGCAAGAAGGATCTCTATCAAACTTTGTCTCGGAATTCATATATCATAAACACAATCACGATTTTGATGATCATTGTCTCACTGTCTTGGAATATATATGGTAAAGAGGATCTCTGTGATCTCTGTGTGATGAAGCAGCAATGAATCTCATAGTTATGAAGAGTCTCTCAATGGAAGCACAATGATGTTGCAGCATTAATGAGTGTCTTCATGATGCAGTGATGATGATGATCTCAGCAATACAAAGAAGAGGATTGGTGCCTTCGTCTTGGAGTGGCTCAATCAGTCAAGGGTCATGGTCTTGGTGTTCGTTAATTAGAACCTCTATAAGAAGAATTTTGTGTGGGTTTTCCTCTCCAAGAGGGAGAGGCTTTGGCCCTTACTGAAAGCCAAAATTTTGTGTCCTTGTCTCTTTGTTATGATAGCTATTTGATGAACTAAAGAAGACGCACTAATGTTAAGAAAAATGCTAATAAGCTAAATGTTAAATTCCTCACAAATAGTTATCATGTTAAGAAGAATCTCATTAACTCCATGCCCTAGATTCTTCAACATGGTTTCAGAGCTATGGTTGCAGTTTAAGGAAGGGCATAAAAGAGACATTTAAGGATCAGCTTCAAGAAGGACATCAGAACAAGTTGAAGGAACTGAAAGAATAGTCTTCAACAAGAAGTATACAATAGCAAGACAATTCAAGATCAATCTCAGTTAAAGTGATGTCTCAATGCTAGTACTCAGAAGTCGGATCACTCTGAATCTTCGGATGGTACAGGCAGGTATAGGAACTCAGTGATGAAGTTCTCCTCTATCTATCTCAATGAGCACAGTGAAGTACGATATCTCAACATTCTTGTGATCACAATACAATCATTGTCTCGACCTCCTCATAATCGCAACCCTCAACATACGAAATGATGTCACTGCGTAATATATTATTAGTATGCTCATGATAGAGAGATACTAACAAGTCTTGGTATCTCTGTCTCAGTAATCTCTCAGCATAAGAATGATGGCTTCAAAGATCCTATAGCATCACTTAGTTTCGATGGAAAGAATCATGGCAATCCCACATTAGTGAACAGTCTCATACATACAATGTCGAATAAGAAACTTAGCAATACTATAGTAATATATATATTCTCCACACAGCCATGACAAGTAAGATCTCGATGATAAACACAATTACATTCTCGGGAAAGAAACAGTCATGATCCTAACATAGGTTATGATCTCAATGAAAACTATGAAGAGACAATCATGATCTCGATAGATCAAAAGGCAGATCTCCAATGCACATCTCAATAAAGACGCAGTGATAAATTCGGTGACAAGTTCGGGCTCACAACACAATGCACAATTTGAATGAACAACACTCGTCGAAATCACTGTCTCAATACAGTGTTACAATGATATACTTAACACAGTTCCGAATCTTGTCTATAAACATGATCTCAATAGCATGATGGTCGGATCAGAGCATGAATTTGTTGACGCTGAAGTATAATAAGGTCCACTTGTGGGATGGCAGTGTCACGAGCATGTCAACAATGTATTAAGTATAGAAGGAGTCGAAAGAACCAAGAATATGAATTAGGTATCAAAATGATCTGAAGATCATAAAGCAGTTTCGGTGATGACAAGATCACAAAAGTCATGATGCCAGAAGAGCTCCAAAGAAGTTTTGGTAAAAGAATACTAGCGGTTCATGATGGGAAGCTCAAGCAGAAGAAGCATCAAGGTGAAGATCTCCTATTCATATGCCAAGTAAGTATCTTTCATGTTTTTGGTTTAATAATTTTGTTTTGCAAGGAAATAGAAATATTGGAGGATAGTCATAGTCCTCATGAAAAAGGTCCTTGCATAAAATAAAGAGGATTGCCATAATCCTCATAAGAGAAATCATTGATGTCTATGGAAAGGTCTCTGAAGGTCAAATAATGCTTGAATGTATCAAGAGACTCAAGGAATCACATGAAATCACTTAAAGGTTCTCACATGCTAAAAGAGGAGACATAAAGAGAGATACATGAAATTCTATAAGATATATTCTCTGAAATTATAGTAAAGAAGGTCACATCACTTAGACCAACACAAAATCTTGGTCCTCAAGCAAAGGAAGACAGAATAATTATAGCTAAGATTCAATGCTATGGAAAGATTTTGGAAGCTCATAACATTGAAAGATGGAGGAAGATGAAGAAAAGGGCCAAGGAAAGAGGGAGTAACAAATCTCTCCTATGAGTAAGATAGTATCCCTCACAAAAAGGGTCCTATCATAAGCTCCTAAATCTTGTGCTATAATATATGACAATGATAATAAGATGCATCATGGCATCATGGAAGCATTAGAAACAAGAGCTCGTGACATCACCATGGAAATCATGAAAGAGAAAATCCATGGAAGACAAACATGTAGGATATAGCTCTTGGGAACCTCAGTGGACATTGAAGGAAAGGAAGAAGTCATCTAAGACAAGGTTCATCATACATCAAGTCAAAAAGGAAACATCTACTAGTTGGGGATATACAAGATTTGTTAATTTATGGTATGTTCTATTCTTAGAGCAGTTTATTTCAATTCTTCTTATTAGCCACTGTTTAGCAATCACATAAACATAAAGTGAAGTGCAGATAGAAAATTAATAGATCAACAAAGAACAAGCCAAGACAAGGGACACCAGATGTGGCGGCTAGCCAAGGACAAACCCCAATGCGGGGAAACCCTTTGATCAATTCTTCTTTAATCTTCAATATTTCAGCAGAGAGAGAAATAGTACAATACTACAGACGTGTAATTTTTATGACAACAGCAAAAGATGCCCTAACCAACACTTGTAAAGTGGATCAAATGAGTCACAAATAGCCTAGAGTCAACCTTAGTCAACTCAGCCTTCAACAACAATGAAAGATAGCCCAAAACAACCGAAAGAATATGGTCAAAATTGGTCAACGTTTAGGTAGCGTTGCGGTCATCCCTAACCAGTCAGCGCTGGTCACTTCGTGGGTCAAATTAGCTCCACAAATAGCAGATCAGTTTGCGGCTTTCTTGAGGGAGACTCCCCACACTAGGCCGCAGTCAAAGAGGCTCCTTCACTAGTCAACACAGTCCTCCTTTGCTTGTTGCACCGTAAGTCAACGCAGAACAGACCTGCGTCCTTCTCCCTGCTGCGTCCTCCTCCTTGCCTTCTAGTTGCGTCTTTCTTTTCCTACGTTAGCTACTCCTTTGTTAACCCAAATAAGAAAGGAGAGTGAGAGAGACGAAGACAAGATGAGATGAAATTCTTTAATGACTCAACCTCTCTTCTATTTATATGAAATGTTGGGCATGTGTGCCACACACATAGCTGCTGGCCGACCTTGACAATTTGTCAAGTAATTAGAAATAAATTCATACCTCCAAAATACTTTTCGGAATCAGATGATCTTTAGATCAATCCTACACCTCTCGATGAGAGGAATCAAGGAAAAATATCAGTTGCCATAAATAAGATGACCCACATGGAGTTTGGCCCTAGTTGCCAAATTTAACACTCCCTCTCAACTAGGGAGAACTCCATCTGCTTATCCGTCTGACCATCGGTACTATCTTTGCCATCAAATGCACTACCCTGCACTGCTCGGCTCTGTTGAACTATGAAGAAGAAGAAATGATCAAGGATGTATCATACCATCTGTTATCACAAAATCATGTACTGATGGCTGCTAATCAGTTAGACTCTATGTAACTATTTCAGACCAGACTCTTGGCTAAGGATTAGCCTCCCTAACCTGAGAGGGCTCT
>APFE031568343.1:0-11994 GCA_000404065.3 Pinus taeda | reverse complement strand
GATTATTTCACTAAGTGGATTGAAGCCATCCCATGTAGGCAAGCCAATGACTCCACCATTATCCAATTCCTTGAGAGCAATATCCTTTCCAGATTCGGCTGCCGTGAGAAAATCATCACTAACAATGCTGTTGCTTTCAAATCCAAAAAGATAATCAACTTCTGCCATAAATACCACATTACCTTAGGCCACTCCACATCTTACTACCCTCAAGGTAATGGCTTGGCCGAATCTTCCAACAAAAGCCTCATCAATATCATAAAGAAATTGCTGGAGGAAAATAGAAAGAACTAGCATAGGAAGCTCACAAATTCTCTGTGGGTAGACAGACTTTCCACCAAGAAATCCATTGGGATGAGCCCTTATGAACTAGTATATGGCATGGAAGCCAAATTTCCTTCATCTTTGGGCATTCCTACTATTAAATTGTTGCAGGAAATTCAGGCTGAACCAAATGACATGCAGAGAAGAGTTAATCAAACCATTCATCTTCAGCAAACCATAGAGCAAGTCTACGAGAGAGCTCAAATAATGCAAGAAAAACTCAAAAAGATGTTTGATAAGATGGCTAAAGCAGAGGATTTCTAGGTGGGCAGCAAAGTTCTAAGATGGGATTCACGAAGAGAGGACAAGGGCAAACATGCAAAATTCGATTTTCTGTGGAAAGATCCATACATTATCAGCGTTGTGCAAGGCAATAATACCTATTTTCTCAAATCTCTAGATGACAACACAAAAGAAGGCCTTGTCAATGGCCAAATGCTAAAGCACTACAATGATCCTTTTTGATTGAAAAGAGCAGGAGGTGTTATTTTCTGTACATAGAATGTTTGTATATATCAGCACTTTAATTTTGTTTTTGTAAAAATCCATGATTTTTAAACACGCAGAATAAAGTAGGCAGTGCTTTACAGTTTAACAGTCAACACTAACAAGTTCAAAGCACAACCATAACAGAAGAATCAAGGCAATCTGACCTGTTGTTCTTGGCTTATAACAAGGAAAAGCCATCCCCAAGTGGAGCAACTGTTAGCCTCCTGCTGCAACGGGTTACTCATATTTCATGATTGACATTTTACAGGCCAAATATGTCATACTTTGCATGCTGCAATGCTCCATATTTGCTAGACAGTCATCAAGCAAAGAAGGATACTTAGAGTTCATCTAACTGCTTTCCAATTTTGGAAAGCCATCTTTAGTTTTGTAGAATTTTCAGCTAAAGGGAGGTCCAAACAACTTAACATTGGTCTCCCTAGGTTTCAATTTCCTATTTTAGAATATAGAGAATGAAAATCTGTCCAAACAGCTTAATCTTGGCAAATGCTTAGCTAAGTAGAGAAACAAAGGAGCCCAACTGCTTAATCTGGGCCCTTCGAAGAAATAAGGGTAGTTTGTAGATAGGAAGGCATAAAAAGAAAAATTGAAATTTTGGGTCTGCAAGTCTAAGTGCACCCAAACCAAAAGAAGAAAGAATGTTAGGAAAGTAGGTTGGGTAAGTAGTTTTTAGGTTGTAGAATCTTGATGTCCGTCCATTGCCATGTTTTAAAGTATCATCTCTACTAAGGTCGCAATCTTCAAGCATTTTTCATATGAAGGAGCTCAAACCAGGCATAACTAACTTCCCTTTCCCCATCCTCCCGAAATAATTAACTAATTTCCCCAAAAAGAGGTCAAGATCTGCTTGATATCTCTTAGTTTCATCATTTTCCATGTCATTAGCCCGGGTGAAGATCTGCTTCACTCAAAGAGGATCCATACTTTCTCTATAAGGTTCTATCTCCCCTTTCAAGCCTAAGATCTCTGAAACTTAGCGCTCTCCTGTCATTTTCATGTTAACTACTAACACTATTATTTAACTCCCTATATTTTCCCCATCCCCATACTAAAACTATGTAGATAATCCCCTTATGTAAATATCCCCTCCCCCAGGTTGAAATATAACCATAAAAACTTCTCTGGGAATTACTAAGTCACCTAGACTTTAGTAAGAACCCTCCCTCTACATAAATTCCCATTCCCAAGTGTCTGGACCCCTTCCAAACACTATGAAAACCCTTTCCAAATGCTAACCCCCCCCCCAACGAGTCTTCTATGGAAACTATTAATGTTTGTTTGATAAATTTCCATCGCGCAAAACACAGTCAACCCATTTTCTAAAGTTTAAAACCCACAGCGCCGTGAAAAATCAAACCTTTAACGCACACGCGCTTTTACTAAACCCCCCGCATCTCCCTTTTCCATCCACCATCAGATCGCCTCCCCCAGATCTAACGGCCCTTGTTCACATCGCGCACCCGATTGTGGTGGTAGGTTACCACCCGACGTCCGACGGTTTTACCGTCGTACACTGGGATAGGTGGTGGCCTCCTACTGCATCGGGCCGCCTTTGACAGAAACCACCTCCATACCAAAGGCGGTCCGATGCACAGGCAAAACTGCCCTCCCCTCACATAACAGGAGCACCACCTCACCCTGCCACGTCCCCTCCACGTCACCTCACCCAGCCTGCGCCTGGCCCACGTCACCCTACCACATGTCCTCGCCACGTCACCCCGCTGTACTACCACATCACCTTGATGACGTCAGCATGCTGACGTCATCCGTCGTACCGCTGACGTCATGCTGACGTCAGCAGCCAGAAAACCGAAAATTCGCACAAGCGCAAAAGTCAAGCTTCAGAGCTCCGGAATGAGAAACGGAGGCAGTTTTCGATGCGCAATTAGCGCAAAGCGCTAATCGCACATTGCTACGGGAAATAGGCCATATTGGGGTATCTTTAGGGAATCTTTTGATTCCTTGGCCCGTTTTGCACCGAAAAAGCCCGAAATTGCCCGATTTTGCCAAATTAAACCGATTTGAAGATAGAGAGAGACCAGACAAAGAGATTAAAGAGTATTAGATTGAATATGAAAACAGAAAGCACGTCAAAGAGTATTAGGAAGCGGTGGAGACCATCAATGTAGCGGCAAAGAATATCAGCGAAGATCTTAGCAGTAGCCCAAAGCAGGTGAAAATTAAACACTTTCCAACAAAGTCAAAGAAAAGGGCGAAGCCACTCAAGGCTCTCAAATCATGATTATGCACATTTAACTCACACCAGAACAGAACTGCAAATCCCAAAGCATAGTTATTCCAGCAGTACTGCATCGAGCCACCAAGGGCCACATTGCACTCTTTTTGATCTAGATACCTCTGACACGGTTCAAAAGATCTTTACCTGCATTTAATTCTGGCACAATTTTAGGTTTAGAAAGATCTTTTTGTAGACCTATTTTAGGTCGATTGTAATAAATATTTTGAGATATTTGCACTATAAAAACAACCCTCAATATTGTATGGTTGGTTGGTTGGTTGACAAGCTATCTTTAGCTAATTTTGCTTCAGGAGAGACTCACACTGTAATACCTGATAGTATCTATAATCAAAGACTGCTTATGAGCTTTGGAGAATGGATTTTTCACTGTGTTTAATGGTTGAA
This sequence comes from Pinus taeda, assembly GCA_000404065.3. Taxonomy (NCBI): domain Eukaryota; kingdom Viridiplantae; phylum Streptophyta; class Pinopsida; order Pinales; family Pinaceae; genus Pinus; species Pinus taeda. The sequence goes on along the minus strand of APFE031568343.1, from coordinate 8,516 downwards.
GAGTGATTATGGAATTCTCATGCTGTTGCATAACACAATAAGTGCTTCTTACCTCTGTTTTCCATTCATAAGTTACCATCTAAACAACAGAAAAGAAGATTAGCTTAGAATTTGTTTAAATACACTCTATGCTCAATTTCTGTTGTTTCTTTATGTTTTCCTCTGTTTAGGCATAAATATGAATTCCACAAGGCTCATCTTTGCCCTAACCTTAGACAATTATCCAGGGATTCTTCATTGCCCCTAGATAGAGATCATCCTTCCCTCCGTTAAGTTGAGTGAGAGATTCTCAAGTGCCTCTCATTCCTTACATGTCATTCATCCTTTTAGTTTGAAAGTTGTGTTATGTGCAGCTATCCCGCTCCATATTCCTCTTGTGACCAAAGAAAACGCACTGATAATCCTAACCCATGACTCCATGCCCAATGGTTTGAAACTTATCACTTTCATGAATTGCCTCTCTGCCTGAAAGCATTTTCCTTCCATCCAAACACAAACAAAAAACCCCTTAACCGAAAAGCTAGCCTAAAATCATCATCAACAAAGTTAAATCATAAAAGAGAGAGCCCTCTCTGATTGTAGGTGGGCTAGAACCTGTAGTCCAAAGATTGGTTTGTGGTTACCTCGGTCATATCCCTATAGGAGCTTCGGGACAACCTGAGTGATAATAGAGTCCAAGTGACCAAGAGAGGCAGTGAATAGTGAACCCGAAGAGGGGGACTGAACACAAAGAATAGTAAATCCAGGCATAAGAGACAGAGGGCTGAGCTGACCACAAGCTGTGTCGAGCACTAGAGAGCTTGAAGATTCAAGCCTTCCCATAGAGGAATCTGTCCGGACTGAGCATCACTTTTGACTCTTTCCACTGTAGACCAAGGGTCACAGTGTTGGTAGGAAGAAAAAGAGTCTATGAACTCCGAGTGGCTTGGGGAATCTAAGAACCACCCTGCCAAGCAAAATCTGCTTCAGGAGAACTCATATTGAGTCCCTGTGTTGTAATTTCTCTGCTGAAAGACACAATAAAACAAGGCCACCACTGAAGCTGGACCGAAGACGTAACCCTAGAGAATAGGGTGAAATCCTTATTAAAAACTATTTGTGTCTTTACATTGCTTACTGTATTTCTCTGTTGTCTTTCCACTCATTTTCTGTGTATTGGCAATCTGATCGACCTGTTGTTTCAATAACATAGAACACACACACCAACACATGAGTCTATAATACCTTTTGTTTAATAAATCTTCAACTAAGGTCACTCATAGGGTGATTATTAAATCATTCACCCAAGATTGTAAGGGCACAATCTATGGATTCCTATCATAGCTAATTCTAGGTGCCCATGCAGTAGTTGCATGAATAGTTAAAGAATTCCTCTTCCTCTTTGATCTGCTCCCTATTGACAGTTCATGAAACAATGATGTCGATCATTTAATTTCTACAACGTCGAAGAAATAAAATGCCAAACCCAGATAGTGGAATTACTTCCTTGCCATTCTCATTTTTTTCTTGGAGGCCTTTGAGAGATGACATGGATCCTTTATTGAGACTACCATATGCAGAAGAGGTAGACTCTTCTTGACATCATTAACAACATGTGCTATCTATTTTCTAGACTGTAAGTTATCATATACATTCTTCTGTCTCCCCTCTACCTCCTAGCCAAAAGGTTTTCTTGCTTCTCATAAAGACATACACATATAACTAGATAGATAGATAGTTCGAACAGAAACTGCCTTAATGTATTTTGTAAAGTTTAAAGTGAGTTTTCCCATATCTAGCCTTTAGTTTTTACTAGAGATGCATGAAGCATTATATAAACACAATGAAATCTTTTGGGAAGTCCATTAAAATGTGGAACATTACCATGGAAGCCAAGTTAAGCATTGATTTTAGACCTTGCATGCACATTTCATGGATTGTTGTAGTGACAGAAAAATAGACTAGGTCATTTATATCATATATGTCAAAGATAGTTTAAATCAAAGAATGAAACTACCATTTAAGCTATAAACTTGACTAAATGGTCCAAACTTGAAGCTGCGACCCTTCCTTGCAAATTTTATGTGCTACAATTAATCATAGTTAAATGCTTTTAGATTCAATACGAGAGTAATCTTATGGAGGAGCTATTGGGTTTGGAAAGTCACCCCAGAACAAAGGCTAGTGGGTTAATCTCCTAAAACAAGGTGTTAAAATAGTCTATTGAGATGTCCATTTTGCATCAGGATATCCCCTAGACTGATACCTTTTTATGAGGAAGCAAAAACATGGAAAATGTTTGGTTAGGTAGGAATACAACTTGTCAATTTGGTCTAGCTTGAGTGATTAAAAGAGAAGGTTGTTAGGCTCTCCACCATTTCATGGATTGATATAGAGATGAGATAAAGGAGGCTCTCTCTTGAAAATATATGAAATACACCAATCTTATCCATGAATTCATAAGCAACATCTAACAAACACATTTGGCATCTAGCCTTCAGTTTTTACTAGAGATGCATGAAGCATTATATAAACACAATGCAATCTTTTGGGAAGTCCATTCAAATGTGGAACATTACTATGGAAGCCAAGTTAAGCATTGATTTTAGACCTTGCATGCACATTTCGTGGATTGTTGTAGTAGTGACATAAAAATAGACTAGGTCAGTTATATCATATATGTCAAAGATAGTTTAACTCAGAGAATGAAACTGCCATTTCAGCTATAAACCTGACTAAATGGTCCAAACCTAAAACTGTGACCCTTCGTTGCAAATTGTATGTGCTACCAATTAATCATAGTTAAATGGTTTTAGATTCAATACGAGAGTAATATTATGGAGGAACTATTGGGTTTGGAAAGTCACCACAGAACAAAGGCCAATGGGTTAATCTCCTAAAACAAGGTCTTAAAATAGTCTGGTGAGATGTACATTTTGCATCAGGATATCCCCTAGACTGATATCTTTTTATGAGGAATCAAAAACATGGAAAATATTTAGTTAGGTAGGAATACAACTTGTCAATTTGGTCTAGCTTGAGTGATTAAAAGAGAAAGTTGTTAGGCTCTCCACCATTTCATGGATTGATATAGAGATGAGACAAAAGAGGCTCTCTCTTGAGAATATATCAAATACACCAATCTTATATATGCATTCATAAGAAACATCTAACAAACACATTTGGCATCTAGCCTTTAGTTTTTACTAGAGATGCATGAAGCATTATATAAACACAATGCAATATTTTGGGAAGTCCATTAAAATGTGGAAGATTACTATGGAAGCCGAGTTAAGCACTGATTTTAGACCTTGCATGCACATTTCATGGATTGTTGTAGTAGTGACACAAAAATAGACAAGGTCAGTTATATCATATATGTCAAAGATAGTTCAACTCAAAGAAACAAACTACCATTTAAGTTGTAAATTCGTATCTCCATGAATACTTATCAGAATTGGATGATATTTAGATCAATCCTACACCTCTCGATGAGAGGGATCCAAGAAAAATATCATCTCTCGACAGTTTCAACAGTTCCTTATAGTTCTGACAGTTCCAACAATTCTATTCCCGATAGTTTTGGCAATTTTGGTTGTTCCCAAAAGTTTTGGCTTCTGCCCTCTACATCAACTTTCCCATCTGTTCTGACAGTTCTTGGCAGTTTCGACAATTTTGGCTATTCCTAGCTGTTCTAGCAATTACAGTAATTCCAACTATTCTCGGCAGTTTCGGCAGTTATGGCTTTTCCTGATAGTTCTGACAATTCCAGCTTCTGCCCTTTGTGTTAGCTTCTCATTTGTTCTGATAGTTCCAAATTCCCTCTATTCTCAATAGTTCCAACTATTCCTGGCAGTTTCGACAGTTCCGGCTATTCACGGCAGTTCCAACTTTTCTGGTAGTTCTGGTAGTTCCCGAAAATTTTGCCAATTCCGACTATTCCCTGTAGTTTCAGTAGTTCTAGCTATTCCTGATAGTTCTACCTTTTTTGGCTTTTATGGCTATTCCTGACAATTCCAGCAGTTTAGCGAGTTCTGACTTTTCCCGGTAGTTTCGACAATTCAGCCAGATCTGACTTTTCCTGGTAATTCCGGCTTCTACCCTCTGTGTCAGCTCCCAGGCTGTTCCGATAGCTCCAGTTGTTCCTGACGGTTTCGATTATTCCCAACAATTTCAGCAATTCCAGCTATTCCCAATAGTTCTGGCTTTTCCAGCTATTCCTGGCAATTCCGGCAGTTCTAGCTTCTGCCCTCTGGATTAGGGCAACGTTATCCCTTAGGATCTCTCTTCCTACTAAAACCCAAAGACAAGTGGAGAGGAAGAGATCCCAAGTGTGTTAAAATGAATTTAAGGCCACCTCTATTTATACTAAAACGTTGAGCACAAGTGGGGTTTATTTGGTTGCTGGCTAACCTTGATGAATTGTCCCATAACACAAATAAATTCATATCTCCATGAATACTTATCAGAATCGGATGATCTTTAGATCAATCGTACACCTCTCGATGAGGGGGATCCAGGAAAAATATCAGCTTCCATTAATAATATGACCCACATGCGTACTATGATTTGACGATAATTCTACTTGGGAGAAGCCCAAGAGACCACAGTTCAAATCTCATTGAGTAGACTGAACAGCCGTGGTGGCAGATTGAGGAGCAGATTCCCCACCCTTGCCTTGGTGGCACGAGAGTCTTGTTCTTGCTAAAATCATAGGATCTTAGTATATCAACTTGCAGGTAGTTGGATGTAATCCTGGTGTTATACAGGCAGCTACGAGGATTGATCATGGGTCTCCCATATATTAGGCCTGGCAGTTACCGATTCACCATGTAGTTAAAAAAAAAAGATGACCCACATGGAGTTTGGCCCTAGTTTCTAATTTTAACAATTGGGCATGGATATCAATCAGGCCTAGTTAACCTTACTTTCTCAGTAAGGAGATGAGGCTTCATGTTTTCCACCCTGTTTTCCCCAAAGAAATTTATTCTAGCGGGAAAAATTATTCATTACTTTCCCCTCTTACAAGCAAACACTTAGCAAAAAAAGGATTTCACACCTGGGAGTTTTTTGTAGGATAAAGGGAAAGGTGAGTGGGTATCCTGCAGTAACTGCATTGGTCTTATTAACATTATGCCACTTTTCATATGGGTCTTCACAAAAAAGAATCATTGTTACACTTTGTTGATTTGTTTTAAAAATAAACATAACATGCAATAGATTCCTTTTGGGATGCAATTTTATTGTTGGTAGTATGATTATATTTGTGCCACATGTAAAGCTAATATGCATTAAATTTCTTTCATCTTGCAATATTTTTACTGGAAATATGCTTGTGTTTGGGCTAAAAACTATGCTAGATTTCTTTTTCTTTGCAATAATGTTGTTTTCAATTTGGTTGTTTATGATAAAAGCAAATCTAGCAAGTGTTAGATTTCCATCACCTTGGCAATGTTATTGGAAATGTTGTGCTTGTGTTTGGGCTAGAAGTTGTGCTAGATTTCTTTTGCTATGCAATATAGTTGTTTTCAATTTGTTGTTTATTATAGAAGGAAATCTAAAACGTGTTAGATCTCCTTCACCTTGGTAATGTGCTTTTGTTTGTGTTAGAAGGAAATATAGCATGCACTAGATTTCTTCTACCATGAAATGTTGTTATTAGTAGTATGCTTATATTTATGCTACATGTAAAGCTAGCATGCCTTAAATTTATTTTTCCTTGCGACGTTGTTATTGGAAATGTGATTGTGTTTGTGATAGAAGTTGTTGGATTTTGTTGGCTTTTCTTTGCCCTACAATGTTATTGTTGGCAATGTGCTTTTGTTTGTGCTAGAAGTAAATCAAGCGTATGCTAGATATCTTCTACACTGCAATGTTATTTTTGGCAATGTGATTGTGTTTGTGCTACAATAAACTCTAGAATGTGTAAGGTTTCTTTTACTTTGAAATGTTTTTGTGAGTAATATGCTTTTATTTACGTTAGAATAAAATTTAGCATGTGGTGGATTTCCTTCGCCTTAGAATATTGTTATTGGAAATGTGTTTGTGTTTGTGCTAGAAGGAAATATGGCATGTGCTAGATTTATTTGACCATGTAATGTTGCTTCTAGCAATATGCTTATGTTTGTAGTAGAATGAATGATATTGATTGTTAGATTTCATTTGAGGAAACAATGTTTCATTACATACAATATGACTACCATACTATTTTTATTTTTGCATCTATATTAATTTTTCGTAAGTTGTGCGTTTTTGGGAAAATATAAAGTCACACTTTACACAGTTCATCCTTTTAATTACAAGTTACGATTTAATTGTTGTTACAGAATTGATACAAGCTACAATGGAAAATATAATTTTGGCAAAAGGGGACTATGTTGATCTCCTTATTAATGATCAAGTCATTGGGCTAGGAAGGGTTGAATATGCAGAGTCTAGAAATTATTATGTTGGAGAAAGGGTTATTGTTGGTTATGTTGCAATTTTGATAATTGATGCCATTCAACCACATTTGATTGATGACGATGTTAATGAAGGGGGCATACATCCATGGAAGATTGTGGATTTGAGACACCACATAGGTAAATCAAAATATTGAAGCATGTGTTATATATTATTGATACTATAATAAACGTTTTTTTGAGTAAATAATAACATTATTTACATTCGTTTATAGGTACAAATGTTTCTTCTACATTTTCTATTGGAGACAAGGTAAATCTTATGCAACATAGACTAAAGGTGGGTGAGGGCTCCATATTCAATACAGAGCTTGGGCATAAAGTGCATGAAAAGATGGTAAAGAAAAGATGCATAGTGGTTAAAATTGAAAAGGTGTTAAAACATAATGCTCCTCTACCACATCCAACAGGATTTGAGAATACATTTGGGGGTGAACTAGAATCTTATGAAATTTGGCCAGAATCAGATTTGGAGCCTCACTATCATGATCATGCCATAAATATTCCCCAAGATAAGGTTAAATTCATATGTGCAAAGGTTTCTCTTACACATGAATGCATGGGAACAAGCATGTGCATTGCCAAAGGAATGCTAGTTAATGTCCGTGAGGATGACATTGTTGAGGGTGAAACACTAGGTGAAATGAATTTTGGTGTTTTTCTAGAAGAGATAGATGGAAATTTTGAGATATGTAGAATTGGGGATAAGTCTATACACTGTTTGGTTAGATGGCCAATAAATAAGTTGGTGGACAAAAAAGGTGTGATATTAAGGGTCAAGGAAAAGTTCAAGGAGCCACCCAAAGAAATGGTGATATGGGATGTTATAGACGACACAAATCCCTTAAACAAATGGGATGGGTGCCTTTGTAATGAAAAAGATAGAAACTCAATTGATATGCATGTAACAAGGCCATATAAAAGGATTAAACGAGTTATGGCTGCAAAAAAGATCACAAAATGTCAAACAAAAATAGATGAAGAGAAAGAAAATTCAACTTTTGGCAGCAGATGTATGTTGCAGAAAAGATTGTCTTCAACATGTGGATAGGAAGGCCATTGCAGGTGCTAGAAGGGGTATGAGACAAATAAATACAAATGGTATTAGAGAATTTGTCTTGAATTCACTCATGTCAAACACAGTCATGTCAAAGGGCCATGGCCTACCACCTATTGCTAGAAATGTAAAGGATGTGAGATTTATTGGGAATATATTTGTAAGAAAGCATTCTATAAGATACATAAAATTCCTCAAAGCACATTCTATAACTACCAACATTATTTCCAACATGGACAGATCAAAGCTATTCATGGTAACACCAACACATGCAATGCACGAGCTCACATAGTGTTAGCCATAGAAATATTGCACAAAATTGTAATGGATAATTCAGATTTTTCACCAAACCAAACATGTCAAGTTAAAGAATATGGAACATATGCTCCTTTAAGACTAATTCCTTTGACTTACACACAAAATTCTTTGTTAAAAGAGATCAATGAGGCTCTCCAAAAGCTCAATTACCCATCAATATCATAGCCAACAATGAGTAAGATCTGGAATAATAAGTTTTGAGATGTGGCATTTTCAAAGAACACCAACTTCAGTAAATGCAGTGAATGTATTGTGTTGAAAGCACAAATGAAGTCAGCAACTACAAAAGAGTTGGAAGGAAAGGCACGAGGTAGGTTGACGAAACATAACGAGATTGTTATGTGTGGAAGATATTGCTACTATGCCTGTTAGGCCCCTATACTACTAGTGTAACCCCTTATTGTTATTAGTACAACCCCCTTATTATATTGATGTACCCATGAAGTGCCCATATTGTTACTATTGTGCCCCATAGAAGCCCACTATTGTTATTATTGTGCCCTTACATTATTATTGTTATGTCGGCTATGATTATGTTATGAGCCCTTAAACTCCTATATACAGAAAGGAGGTCTTTTCATTTGTATCATCCAATAATTGTTCATTTATGTAATGTAAAGGAGGTTTCCCCCTCGAAGAGGCTGAATTCTAAGGCGTGGATCTCTCTTTTCTATCTTTTTGTGAGCTGGTTTCATAACATT
>APFE031568339.1:120967-173618 GCA_000404065.3 Pinus taeda | reverse complement strand
TGCTACAATTTAGGAAACTGAAAAAACTGAAAGAGATAGTTGTGGGGGTCCAAATGGGCTAGGTGGGTGGCCACCAACATCCACCTGGATCAAGGTGTGATCAAGTGATCAAATTTTAGCTCAAAAATGAAAGTGCCTAGAAAGTCTTGAAACTAGAGTCAAGTCGAAGTGCTCGCCGTTATGAATCCAATGTCGTTCATTTCACCTTAGTCCAACACCATATGCTCAAGTTATCATGTCCTGATAGTTTTACCCAACAACTAAAAAATGAGTAGGTTACTAACTGGGAAACTGACTGGGCTTCCATATTGCTAACATCATCTAGAGTGACTGTGCAGGTATAGACCAATCAGGTGTTGACAAGTGGCATCTCCTGGTTCGTTGGTTTTGGGTCTAATTTGATTGGTTTTGTGTGGAATAATCATGGGCTACCACGTGGCCCAATCACGGGCTGCCATTTGGCACCCCCAGGCACAATAAAAATTTGGTATGGTCAGCTAGAGGTCGGGGAGGATTTGAACACCCAACCTCTCATCCAGCATTGCAATGCCTTACCACTATGCCTCACAATGGGTCTTAAAAGTCATAATGTTGAAGTTTTATTTAAGGTTTAATTGGAGCTCATTTATGGAGGAGGGGTCAGGTTGCCAACCTTGACCCCCAGTTGCAACCACACCATATGACCTCGACTTTAATTGGAAGGTGCTCGGCAAAGGGTGCTTATGAAGGGGACTGGCCCCTGGCCCCATGTGCCCTCACATGACCGATGACAGAAGAACTATAGCGCTCGATCATAGGGAGTTGTAAGAAGGCCTTATCCATGGACATATGGGTCGACATAGGACCATGAGCATAAAGAAAAGGGGTCCAACAGATGGGTGCTAGTGTGGGGGACTAGCCCCTAGTCCTGTCACGACCATATGACCCGATGCACGATAGTTAAGGGGATCCGCAAGAAGGGTAGGCCTTTGTCCCAACCCTCGATTCTCTGGCATTTAATGTGACAATGACCCCGAGCCTTAAGGGGCTAAGCCGGCAAGGGTAGGCATTAAGGCCCATCCCGCGACCAGATGGCCCATGTGGCCTATGTTTTAGTGCACATGGGTTATTGGGAAATTTAATTGTCCAACAAATTGCACCGTCTGAGGGAAAAATTGTCACCTCTGCAGCAAAAAAAAGGGCGGATTTGTAGGACAGTTAGTCTATTGGTACGATTTGTAGGACATAAAACAACAAAATTACATGGAGAGCTTGGAGAGCCATATATTTAGGAGATTTTGTCCTTCTGGACCTCAAGAAGTGTCTACCTAGGGGTTTTTGGACATTCTGGATCAAATGGTGATGTCTATTTGCTTATTTGAGCACATCTAGAGGAATCAGGTTCAAGTTCATAGGTGTATGGATCAATCAGTGTTTTGGAGTAGTTCTTGAAGGTGTTTGAGCATGGAGAAGGTAGGGGTTTTCTTACGTTCAGAAGTTTACTTCAGCAACTGTTATTGCAGGGTTCAACTCATCTATTCTTTTCTCACTATGTCTTGATGATGAAAGCTTTCTTTTGTATTTCAATGTGGAATTGAAGTACTTGTATGCTTAGGATGGAGAGCTTGTCGAGCCAAATATTTGTGAATTTTTGTCCTTTTGGAGCTCAAGAAGAGTGTACCTAGGGGTTTTTGGACATTCTATATCCAATGGTGACCTCTATTTGTTTATTTGAGCACATCTAAAGAGACTTTTTGTAGGTTCAAGTCCAAGGGTGTATGGATCAATCAATGTTTTGAAGCAGTTCTTGAAGGTATTTGAGCGTGGAGAAGGCCTTGTAGGGGTTTTCTTACCTTTAGAAGTTTATTGTAGCAGTTGTTACTTGTAGGTTTCAACTCATCTACACTTTTCTCACTATGTCTTGTTGAGGAAAGATTTTTTTTTGTCCTTGAATGTGGAATTGAAGTGCTTATATGCTTATGTATGCTCATTTTCAGTTGGAGTACAGGGTCTTTGTAGCAAATGCCTTGTGTTGTTGATGTTTTCATGATGACTGTAGGTTTTCATGTTGTTTTATATCAGAGTTCTTTGTAGGAGAACATTTCCTTGAAGGGGAAATAGCCACATGTTTATCAACAAACTTTTATGTACTCCTTTTCCACTAAATATATGGAGCAGTCTAGCTATGTTGGCAGGCCCGAAGATGTAGCCTAGGAGGGGTGAATTCCATCACCAAATCCTTTTTTGTGCTGTTCATGTATGCTTGTATGAGTTATGTGATGTTTTGTTTCTTATGCTTAAGTTTACATGTGAAAACTAACTCATAACTTGAAGAGACCTTTTGGAAAACATGTTTTGTGTTAAGACCCATTTTTCCTTGCAAAGTGATGGAGACTGATCATTTTCTTTTGTAGAAGAGAAAATTGACCACCTCCTCCATTTTTCAGATCTATGGAAACCCTAAATATGGAGGGGGGTCCTCCAATAACCAACTGGGAGGATTTTAAACTCTCACAAATTCCCAATTCTACCTTATCGGGTATGTAGAGAACATGTGGATCTGGTGGCATTACTTCAGGAAACGATAGGGACAAAGTGTATAGGAGTACACCACAAAATTCAGGAAGATGGAAATAATGCTAGTTATCTCTTCCAAGAACCTAGACATACTTCTCAAGTATTTGGGGAGTCTACACAACCATTTGTGAAAGAAAGTGATGTTTTTCAAACCTAGGATGGTGGATCAGGCTTATGTGTAGGTGCAACACTTGGAAAACATAGACCAAAAGAAAAGGTGTTCGAGTGATTCAAAGCAAAGCCAACACTAAAAATATTCCAAATAAGGGAATAATAAATGAAAAGGGGGGAGAAAAAGACGATAACAAAAAAAAATACATTAGTCAAAGATCCTAGCTACCACTATAACATTGATGGTAACATAAAGGGATAAGTGTTGGAAATTACATCGAGTTCTTAATCCAAAGATTTAGAAGAAGGATGGAAAGAAGAAAGATTTCATAGATACATATTTGAGAAATCAAGTGGAAAGAAAAGGAAATGGAAGAGAATATTGTATGCACATCAATGAAAAAAGGGGTAAATATGAGAATCCTTTAGGGACAAGAAAAGAAGGAGATGACCAAACTCTTCCATCTAAAGATACAAGTCAAGAAGACAAAATTTGATGCTTTTTTCGACTCAAGATCACAAAAAAAATATCAATGAAGTAGAGTTGGTAAACAAACTTTGATTAGAGAATGAAATCATCCTAACCCATATCCATTAGGACGAGTAAATAATGATGCAGAAATCAAGCTAACAAAATAGTGTAAAATAAAATTTTCTATTAGTGTTAAGTTTCTTGATGAAATATAATTGGATGTAGTTCCACTTAATGTTTGTGGAGTTGTGTTTGGAAGACCCTATATGTATATGTGGGATGCAATATTCATGTGGAGAGCCAACTAGTATCGCCTCCTAAAGGATGAAAAATCCTTCATCATCAATGCGCATTAGGGAAAGTCTAAATTTCGTTGGTAAGTGCTAAGCAAGCCAATAAATTAATAAGCTCTAACAAGAAGTGTATTCTACTATTTTTAAGAGAAAATAAGTTTGTAGAAGAGTCAACAAGAGCAAAGGCGTTATGGATGGGTTCACTAAGGAATAAAGACAATAAGTGGAAGACTTGCTACAAGCATATAGGGAAGTCTTCTAGAATCCTAAATGGATATCACCAAAGAGAGAAGTGGAGAATGAGATACAACTATTGCCAGAATCTCCATCATACATCGAGCTATACAAGCAGTTCGTTCTAGAAATAAACAAGGTGAAGGAGTAGTTATAATAACTACTATAGTAGAGTGTTATTCAACCAAGTACCTCACCATGTGGGTCACCCATCATAACTGTGTAAAGAAGGATGGAACTTGGCAAATGTGCATTGATCACAGGGTGTTAAACAAAATAACACTCAAGAAAAAGTGTTATTTTCCCAAGAAAGATAATCTTTTGGACCAATTTTAGCAAGAAAAGTACTTCACTAAGTTGGATTTAAAATCAGGTATAACTAGGTTCAAGTTAAAGAAGAAGATACTTGGAAGACTTCCTTTAAATAAGACAAGGTTTGTATGAGTGGTTAGTCATGCCATTTAGTTTGTGCAATGCACCAGTTGTGTTCATGAAATTAATGAATGATATATTTCACCCATATCTAGATTCGTTTGTTATTATTGATTTAGAATATATACAACTATACAGTGATACATGGGACAAACACATCTCACGTTTAATGCAAATGTTAGAGAGATTGAAGAACCAATTGCTGGAAAATCTTAAGAAGTGTGAGTTTGCATGGTAGTCTTTGGTGTATTTAGATTATGTGATTGGTGGAAAGGAGTTTAATATAGATCTTGTGAAAATGGAGGTCATCATGAAGTGGTCAGTGCCTATGAATGTTTCATAGCTTAGGACTTTTGTTGGGGAAGCACATTACCTAAGAAAATTCATACCTTTATTTTTAGTAGTAGATGAACCACTCCATGCCATAACAACAAGTGGAAAGAGTTCCTAGTGGGAGAAGGGTCAACATAAGGCCTTTGGAGAGATAAAAAGGAAAATAAGTTAAACGCCAGTTCTCACATTACCAAACTTTCAATAGCCTTTTGAAGTGGAGGCAAATGCAAGTCAGCATGCCATGGGAGTGGCCTTGATGCAAGGAGGAATGTTTGTATGCTACCATTTTGAATTATTTCATGGGGAAGTTCTCAACTACCTATGACAAGGAGCTTTACACCATAGTGCAATCTATCAAAAAGTGGAAACATTATATGATGGGAAAGGAGCTTTACACCAGTCTAGGCATTACAGGTGGATGGGGTTTTCACAGCAGCTTCATTTAATGATCAAGTAAAATATGGGAAATGTAAACAAGTTGGCTAACATGATTTCAAGGCCATTGACATGGAAAATTACAACTTCGGGAACTTTGATGCACATGGAGCCTTTAACCCATGATGCATACTAAGAAGCACATACAAAGGGTGAGGACTTAAAGGAGGTGTTTCAATAGTTGCAGAGAGAAAGTCATGTAAATAATGGAGGAATGGGTTACTCTGTAGGATGGACTAATTATGTGTTCCTAAAGGTGAGTGACTACAGTTAATCAAATAGGCTCACACCTCCAAAATTGCAAGGAATTTTGGTGTAGGGAAGTGATGTAGGATCAACCCACTTCCAAGTCAAAATGTATTTTGACTAGAGTAAGTGTCTTTTCATTTAACAAGGTAGTTGGTTGCTTAATTGATTGTAATTATTTGATTATTTGTATTTTCCTATGTTTGTAAGGAAAATTAGAGAAATTGTGAATATTGTATTTAGATATACTCTATAAAGAGAGATCTCAAGAATATCTAAAGTGAGTTGGAGAGATTGTAGGGTAGTTATATCTCTAGAAGATAAAGTGGATCTAAATAATCCTAGAATAGGGGATTGTTGAGTAAATAGTGTGTTGTCACTCTTAGAGACAATCTCTGGGTTGAGAGGATACTAGTGCCTAGGACATCCAAATTAATGTTGTCAAAATTTTCTTAAGAGCTTGTAGCACATTTGTTTTTTGCATAAAATCCAAATAAAATTGATTCAAAACCGTTCAAAAGGATACGATGTATGAACCGACACATACACAAGAATACATAGGAATATAATGATAAATCAGTGGTGGCCAATACTAATTGAGATCTTGCAGCAAATCAATTGTTAAGACAGATATAATTGTAAAAGAAAGTAGAGGAGAAATCCATCATACAGAGCTTAAACTTTAAGAATTCCAAATATCTAGATTTAGAGAGAAATGAGAGAAAGGAAATGTTCATGGAATGTAAGATAAATGGAGCACTTTTAACTTGATTTCCATATTCATACATGCATTATCCATCAATAACTTGATCTAAATGAATATACATCTTATGAGAAATATATATGGTAGCTACGTGACATGAAATCTGAGAAGAATATTCAACTTATATTAAAAACACAAAGGGAGATGAACATACTGCAATCCAATAAGTTGGAATCACCAAAAATCTCGCATTAATTTTCTAAGAAACAAACATATATCGATATTCATAACATTGTATTCATGAAACTAGAAAAGAGTTCTTTTCCAAAAATTCTAAACCTTGCTTTCCTCTTTCAAAATTGTTCATATAGGTCTTCTAAGAAAGAGAGAGGTCATTACAAAATATTATTTTCTTGATTTAGTTCGTGATGACTAAGCACCTCAAAACTTCAGCGTGCCTGACTACACCTTGTACTTAACTGAATTGTAACCATTTAACAGAACAAAATAAAACATAAAATATGTAAACGAGATGTCAAGATTGACATGATTAGATATATTTTTCAAGGAAGGTGGGACAAAACAACATGTTGTGGAGTGTTTTGTGCTTGAGGATTTACGACTCGAATAGTTGGTGGATTAAAAAAATGTTCACATCATTGCCATAAGGTGGGTGAGGAGTGGAGTTGAACCGTTGATAATTGACCTTTAAATCAATTATACCAAAGTAATCCAACCAGCGATGAAAGAGACTTCTAACCATCCCAAGCAATTGGAATTTCTTCGTCACGAAGTTCACTATTGTTTTACCTTTGAGAGTGGTGGTTTTCTTGTGGGAAAAACTTGCATTACTTTTAGCTTCTACAAGCATATCATTTTATAGGTCCTGAGAGAGAAACTCCCCACGAAGACCCCAACAGTTAGGAAACCCAACCTGCACTACTCTTTAGAATTCAGCATTAAAGGAGGCCACTTTCGTTTGCGCTACCCCTAGGCATTGTTCAACTCTTACCCTAGCTTCCTCTTTCAAAACAACCTTTTATATCTCCATTACAACATTGACCCTTTCTTCCACGTCGATGGGTCTTAACTCCTCAGTTGGCTTGTCATTCACAAAGCGAATGAATCTCTTGGAAATTTGGGAATTATTTTCGCCTTCAACTTTAGCATTCATGATAGACTGCTCGCAATCCCTGCTTGCAAATTTTTTTCTCATGCATTAATGTCACCTGTTCCCAACTGATATTCATTTCCTCAATGATCTTGTCCCATACCAGTTGTCTGGCTTCCAAAAGAGACATATTCCCTTTCAACTTTGTCTTAAGCTCAGTAATCTCTTACGTTGCAGACTGCAGGTTCTTGATGGCAAGTTTAGCATTTGTTATCGCGATCTACAACTATTTTTATTTCTAAGCTAGTCTTGTAGTTGAAGAATCTAAATCTTTTTATACCCTCTTCAACCCACTTTCTGAGAGTTGCACTTCAGTCAAGGCTTTGGTGAGCTTCTCATTCAGGTTTTTTGGATCCTTCAACATTACCACCACACACACATGAGAGTTAAGTTTTGCTTGCAGTTCAGCCATTGTTTGTTTCAGAGCCAGTATCTCATCACTTATGTCTACCAACTCTTTCATCAGTTTTTCATTTTCCATCTCGACCTCAGCCAACTCTTTAGACTAGAGATGTTCATTGCCCGACATCTTTAACAGGTGTCTTAATCCCTGGATCTCTTTCTTAGATTGTTGAAGAATAGTTTCCAATGTTGACTTGTTTTCTGGGTTCAACCCCATCTTGATTGTCAACTTCTTGTAGCTTTCATTCTGAAGATGCAAGGCTCTGGAATTAGTCTTCTCCATTTTCACCTTATTTGAGACCTTTTGTAATAATGTCTCCAATTTTCTAATGTTCATGATGTTTTTACCGAGATTGTTGTACAACATCTCCCCCACCCGCTTATGAAGGTTTATTTTCTCTGGTAAAGGGACGCTTTCTAAGTTCAGAGAGACATCCAAGGTTTTAAACTGACGCCCTGAAGGTAATGATTATGTTAATGGGTGTTGTAATGAAATCTTCAGCTAATCACGTTCCAGGTCCATAGTAGGCAACAATCATGTTTGGTGAGAAGTTGATTTGGAAACCATCATTCGTTGCATTCTTTCCCTCACCTTTTTATTGTTCTCTTCAATGTCCTTTCCAATAGGCCAACTAGATATGGTGGCAACAACATTGTCCTTAGAATCTGGGATGGTTACTTCCGCTGTGGATGGAGTTGTAGCTGGATGTGGATCCTCTAAAGTAATATGAATACTCGATTGATTTGGTTATGTTTCCACTAATTATATCACAATCTATTCTTATTCTTCCGAGCCTTGAACCCCAGCTTTTTTACTTATGTGAGTGATCAGGTGCTCAAAAAAATAGCTCAAAATTCAAAGTTGTCATATTGTGTGGAACCTGAACGAACATGTAGTTCTCATCATCCTAAATCTGGTGCAACTCAATTTTCACGAAATGAACTCCATATGCTCCCAGAATCATGTTTTGTTCGCTTTCCCAAATAGGCGAATTTTGGCAAAATTTGACAGCCAAGTGAGCATTCTGTACTATTGACGTGGCGCTGACTATAGGCTAACATGGTTGGGTTGACCAGTGAAGGGGACTTTGGAAAATCATGTAGTGGCAAGTGGCATGATCTCATTGGGTGCATTTGGTATAATTTGATTGGTTGGAAGGTGGCCAATCACAGGCTGCCACGTGGCCCAACAAGGGGCCGCCACATGGTAGCCCAAGGGCCACCAAAATTTTGGGGGCCAACCAAGGGCCGCCGCGTGGCAACCCAAGGGCCACCAAAATTTTGGTTAAGGGTCCGGGAAGCAGTGGCGGGGGTCGAACTCGTACTACCAAGTGACAAGCCAGAGCTCCTACCAATGCACCAACATGATAGTTCTTAACATACAAAGGTTTCGGCGTATATTTGAATTTGAAGTCCACGTCATTCTCAGGAAAGGGCTAACCCTTGTATGTGCCACCCCATATGTCGACCATCGGAGCAGAGTGGGGGGGGCGGTGGGGGCAAGCTGTTAGCCTTAGCCTCGGGCATGTGGCCCCCATATGGCCATAAAATTCGAATTTAAGGCCTTATAGGCTATTTAATGCATCCGACAATTTCGCCCGTAAATCGATGAAATCGACGCTCTGTTATCACAATTTGGGGGGGGGGATTGTAGGATGGTACCAAATTTTGGGGAAATTGTTGTGTGATTAGCACAAAGACTTGGGGAAGCCATAAATCCTTCATTTTTTTACCAAATAAGGAGCAAAAAGAGGCCAGACATGCGTTTTTGGGCATTCTAGAGCCATTGGAACAAGTTTCAAAGCTATCTGAGCATTGTAAACTAATGTATTCACACTTTTGACCATAATAAAGAGGGTCAAGCCATTCGAAGCTAGACCGAGGAGACGTAGCCCAGGCAAGTTGAACTCCTTCATCATGTGTTGTTGTGATACTATTTTGGTAATGTTCATGCCTATTATATGTTGTTGTTCAGTCATTTGTTTATGTTAATTTGTACATCAAATTTACATAAAAACACTCAAAAACTCATGTTTAAACTTGCAACTAACCTCATGAATCCTTAAGCACTTTTTACATTTTCTGAAAAGGAATTTAGCACAACAAAACTAATTTTCCCATTCAGATCAAGTTTGGTATCAAAGCTCTTTGTTTTCTTTCTACAAGAAGGATTTAACTATTTGCAAGTGAATCTCATGCTTACAAGATTGAAGCTCAAGGGAGGAGAAGGGAAGCTGGTTCAAAGTCCTAAAGTTGGGTCAAGGAGAAAGAGTGCAAGGTTGCCACAATCTCCACCACCATTTCTTCCTCAAGTTGCAGTTGAGGTTTCAGTGAGCATGTAACATGAAGGAGAGCCTACAAATATGACAAATGATTAGAAGGTCTTTAGGAAGGATTTCTTTGACATGACAAAGATGGTGAAAGTCCTCTATGAAGAGAGGAATACCAAATTGCAAGGTGAAAGCTCCAAGCCTCCAAAAGGAGAAGTTTCTTTAGGAGGAGGAGGTAATGGAAATGGAGGCAAACCTCCACCCTCTCCACCATAATATTCATCTTCATCTTCACAATCATCTTCACCCCCTTCCACTAATACAACCCTTACTCATACTCATCAACATAACTCAAAAGGAACTTGTCAATCACCCCTATTAAAACTTGATGTTAAATTTGAACTTCCCATGTATAATGGTGAAGTGAATGCAAATAAGATTGAAAATTGGTTTTCTTAGTTGGAGGTCTATTACAGAACTCAAAATCTTCAAGATGATGACATAAAGATTCAACTAGCTTCCTTGAGGATGGAGGGTGCAGCACTCGTATCGTGGGAATATAAGACACAAAAAGAGATAAAAAAAAACATGGTAAGATCTCAATTTATTTATCTGATTTCATTGTTGTAATTAAAAGACAGTTTTACCCTCTATCATGTATGCATAAATCCATCATGAATTGGTAGAACTTTAGACAACTTAAAGGTCAAAATGTGCAAGATTACGCCCAAGAATTTAGAAGAAGGTCTCTAATGTTAGGTGTAGATTTGCAATCACAAGACACGTTGTTGAAGTATATAGGGGGTTTACATAGTTACCTTAGGCATACTATCCTTATGTTTAATCACATTAATCTAGATGATGTGTGTATGCAAGCCGCTCATCTTGAGGCAAGAGGGAAAAATACTCTAGAAGAGGGTAGTAAAAATCCATTTAAGGGTAAAGGAAAAGAAAGGGGTTTAAAAAGGAAAGAAAAGAAAAATGCATCCATTAAGAAGGGAGGAGAGAAATTAACATGAAAATGTTGTTCCAAAGAGGGTCATGATGAAGCTCATTGTTGGAAGCTTCATATTGAAGTGAAACCAAAGAAATTCAACAACAAGGGAAAAAGAGACAATTTCAACCACTCAACAAGATTTGGGATCTGATTCAGGTGATGAAACTAAAACTACAACCATGGGTATGAAAGGAAAAGAATCCATTACTTGCACTAGTACTTCAAATTTACACAATAAAACTCCAAATGGAAAAAAGAGGATAGAACTTTTTCACATAAGGGTAATCTCAAAACATAGCAAAATTGATACTCTTTTTTATAATGGCTCTCAAGCCAATCTCATCTTTAAAAACATTTTCAAAAGTTTAAACTTGGAAACCATTCCACATCATAGGCCATAACCATTAGGATGGGTGTGTGACAATGCACAATTGCAAGTAACTAAAAAGTGTAAACTGAAATTTGCCATTACTACAAATTTCATAAATGAAGTGGAACTTGATGTTGTGCTATTAGACATATGTAGTATAGTTTTGGGCAGCTGTATCTCTATGACAGAAAAGCTATCTTCCATAGACATGAAAAAATATACCATTTGTTCAAAGATGGAGTAGAATACATTGTAAGAGCCCATAGCAAGAAAATAAATCTTTCACTTGTTAATGCGGGGCAGATGAAAGGAATATTGACTTCTAGCAAGAATTTTGTGCTTCTAATGATCAAACCCAAGAAAGATGTTGATAATGAAGCTTTTCAAGGTTGTGACTCAAGATTGAAATCTGAATTGGTTGATGTTGTTAACCAATATGATGATATGTTTTAGGAACCAAAAGGATTGCCTCCCAAGAGAGGAATCCAACATGAGATACAATTGCAGCAAGATAGTCCTCTTCCTAACATTGGCATGTACAAGATGTTAGTGATGGAAAGTTTAGAAATTAAAAAGAAAATTCAAGAGTTGTTGGATAAAGTGATCATCAAGCCAAGTTCTTCGCCATGTGGGTCACCTATTTTTTTGGTGCCAAATAAGAATGGGACATGGCACATATTGATGAGCCTCGGTATTGCAGGAAGAATGCTGCAACTCCCAGGACTACCGACTTTAATTATCAACCCAGAGTTCGTACAAACTTAAGAGGTATCAGCACTATATGTGCAGCATACAGTGTGTCCTTCCTTTGTTGTCATGATGTAATGGAGTGCATGTACTGAAGTCAAATCCTAAACTAATTGCAGAAAATGAAATGTTTGAAATGGAATCTTAACCTATTGCAAGAAAGAAAGTACAAGGAAAGAAACCTTTCTAATTGTATAAAGATCATGAACTAAATGTGAAAAAAACCTAGATTAACCCTATTTATCACATGTGATGATTTAAACTAACTAAGCATGAAATCTGATCTAGAGAGTACTAACTGTTGTGTGCATGTGTAAATATAAAAGAACTCATTTTTTAAATATTTTTGCTTTATAAATGCAAATGCTAACCTTTCCTTTATCTTTGGCAGGGGAGACAAGTGTGGAGCAAGAGGGTTAAAATGGTCTTGATGGCATGGAGGTCAAGTAGAGGCCTAATCCCAACTTCAATGATGATTTTGCTCAATTTGGGCTCAAAACAGGCTTTCCTACAGGATGCTACAGGATTTCCTACAGGATCCCCTGATTTATTACAAGATGTTACAGATTTACTATACGACATTATAATTCATCAAATGACCACGAAAATAAAATCCAAATTGGATGGGACCAATTTTTTTATTGACTAGGATGTCTTAGGTCCCCATTCCAGGTGGAATCACTCAAAAATACCTTTGTTAACCCATGCTAAAAAATAGCACAAAATTACTACTCAAAAATCTAGGAATTCGAGAACTAGTGAGCTAGTAAATCTATAAAATGCCTAACCTAATCAAGTGAAAATGAAATGGGGTGATTTTTGCTATGAACTAGAATGTTTTTGTGATCTAATTCAAGTGGAACCAAATTGATTGAATCCCATTAGCATGCTCTAAAAAATAGAAGAAATTTATTGTTCTTTACCACAAATGGAGTTCTAGAAATCTAGATTTGGGAATAAGAAGACTAATCCAAGTAGCTCGATGATTACTATAAACTTCCAAAGATTTTCCAAGAATGAAATAATGCTTTTGATCCTGCAAAATAACTTGCATTAGCCATTTAAATCAATCCTACAACAAGAAATCATTAATACTAAATGCAGAAGTAGAAAGAAATAAAAACAAGAGATGCATGTGAATAAGAAGTGAAAAGAAGGAAAGAAAATGATACAAAAGGGCTCTGAGGCTTCTAGAATGGCCAAGCCCAAGGAAAATCAGAGACCTATGGAGGAGAACAAGATTTAGAAGCTGAACATGACACCAATCTTCATTATTTTCATCAATACTATTACATCCCTGCAAGAAAATACAATGTAGCTCCAAAAATACGAGTTCTCTCCACAAGAACACTAATGAAAATCTCCCCCTAGAGGAAAATTCAACTTGGTACTTATAAAAAATGATTAGCAATAATTCCCCATGAATGGAGGAATATTTCCCCTCCAAAATCCCTTAATTAGTGGATCTGGTCCCCAATACTAGGAATCTACATTAAATGGCAGGGAACACATTCCTAGATTTTCTCAATCATTGGAGTTCCACAATTTGTGCCATATTTCCATAATATTTTGTTGATTTATTATTTAATATTGATCCTCCTATAGTAGAGAACGAGTCCCTAAATTATCTCCTCCAAATCTTCATAATCTGTTGAATACCCTCATAATATTCCACAAAAATAATTAATATTAGACACAAATATCCAATTATTCATAAACCTTCCTAATGAATATATTAAAGTTAAAAATACATTATCTAATGCAAAAAGAGAGGTTTAATTTGCTGAAGGATGGTCATAGGCCTTAATTTATGTTTAATTTAGAGGCATGGGCCTTAATTTATGTCTAATTTAGAGGCCCATCATACCCCCCTGCTGAAAGTGTTCCTCACCCTCTGAGCAACTTAGTGACCTCATTGTGCCTCATCCATGGCCTTGGTGGCCTCTCTCTTGTGCATTAAGAATCTTGGTTGTAAGTTCTGCAAGGACAAGCCCAAAAACATATTTGTGCAAAGAAATATTGTTTCTTGAGACCATTAGCTTGTTTTCTTTCCCTTATTCAAGATGGTTTCTTGAATATTTTTCAGTTTAGCAAGGTCTTCCATACCCTTATCAACCTTCTGCTACCTTGTTCCACCATTTGGACACCTCTAAAACCTTCAAACTGCCTTTAGATGAGAACTAGGACATCCTGTAGTAATTCCTGTCAAAACTACAAGAAACCTTGTCAAAACTATAGGAAACCCTTTTTGAGCATAAATGATATTTTGAGCCTAGGACAGGCCCTCAACTTGACTCCCATTCCTTTTTCCATTTTTAGGCCTTGGACAAGAGCTAGAAAGAGATTGGAGACCCCTTGGAAAACATCTTTTCATCACTGCAGTTTGAGTTTTGTTTTGACGGTGAATGCCTCATTTCCTTTTGTTGCCTTCTTCTTCTCTCTTGTGGCCTAGATGACCGCCTAATGGCCTTGGAGTTCTCCATTTTGATTAGGTCTCTCTTATGCTCTACCATCTTGGGGTTTAGCATAATTTGTTCATTTCTTCCTTCTTGTAGCAACATTTTGCCTTCCTCCAGTAGTCATTCCTCCTCTTTCAAGGTCTTCTAACCCTATGGGAGTGATGAGAAATGATGAAGAGGGATTGGATGATGATGCTAGGGCTCAAAGTGAGTAGTGTAGGTTTGTGAAAATGGAAAGGATGCTCTGTTTGTTTTTTTGTCAAGAATGAAATGGGATGGATGAATGATGAATATATGGTGAATATAAAGTGGATGGAGGGCTTGAAGTGCTATGGTGACTTGGCCTTTGTAAAAAATTCTTCTTTTAACTTTTGTGCTCATTCCTTGAAATCATCACCCTTCATAATCTGAATTTTCAACATTGCATGGGTGAAGGAGTGAATTGCAATTAACTAGTTGAATGCGGATGAGACTGCTGACCCATCCTTAGCCTATAAAACCTCATCTCTCATGCATTAACAACAAATTTCTAACTATAATATGCTCAAGAGAAGAGGTCAAGGATATTGCATACCTACTACCTAATGGCCTTCCTATAGATGTTTTTTGTTGGAGAGTGAAATCCTTGCTTGTATTTTTGCATGTGTTTTTCTCTTTTTTTTCTTGGATGTTGTTCCTTGATGTGCAAGTACTGGATGGTGATTCTGATGAATCCTCACTATGCTGGTGGGTTCCCTCTTGCTAAATCCCCTTGTCATGTTTCTCTGATAGATGTGGAGGGTTGTATATGTCTCCTTATCAAATTTAATGGATGATTAATTTTAGATGAAAATTCTGTGTATACAATTCCCCTAGACTACAATCTTTTCCAACACAATAGAAGGCTTTTCTATATTCTTTTCACTTGGAAAAATCTGGGAAAGTTCAGCTCCTACATCCTTATCACTTTTTGATGAAGCCAACTTCTATTTCTCCCTTTCAAAATTTCTCATTGCCAAACATGTAGGTGTTGTTCTGTATCTTGTAGAATCTCCTGTAGGATCTTGTAGGTTTTCAAGGAATCTTGTAGGTTTACAGGACATACTTTTGTAGCTGACATATTTTGTCCATATCTCCCAAACGGTATAATGGATTGACCTAAAACTCTCTAAGCATGTTTTCACCATCATTATGCACCTCCCCATAAAAAATATTGGTCAATGGATTCATGGATCTCGAAAAAAACTAAAAATGGTTGAAGGTGATGGAGGTCAATTTCTTGAAAATCGTGCACTGTAATTTGCTGAAATTGCTTGGGCATGTTACCATCATCCATATGCATATCCCCATGAAACAGATTTTTAAATGGATGCACGGATATTAATTTATGGCAAAAACAAATTTCTGCTCTATGTATTTTTGTATCATGTAGTAAAACAAAGCATCCTATAGTTTTTTAGGACAAAAATCAAATTGAATGGTAGAAGCTTGAGAATGATGGGTGGATGGTGGAAATAGATGAGGGTGATGGATTGGCATGACCTTGGCCTTGTTGGAGCATTTTAGTAAAGGAGGAGAAAGGCAAAATTTGACTTCTTTTGACTAGGTTTGACCAATTTTCCTTTTGATAACAACTCGTTTTTTTCTTTTTCTTTTTTACTTGTAGATGTTGGAGAGTACATGCATTCATCAGAGATATACATGGAGCAAAGAATTTTTTTTCTTTTTTCTTTTTTTCTCTAGGCCTACTGGCCACCTCAATGAGGTTTTCAACTAGTAGGTCTACCTAGGCGCCTCAAATGAGGTTTTCACCTAGGATATTTTTCTTTTTTCTCTTTTTTCCCCAACCCGTTGACCACCTCATGGAGGTTTTCAATCAATGAGACAATCTCAAGAGCCTCAAAGGAGGTTTTCCCCTGAGATTTTACTTTTTTTCTCTTATTTTTTCATTTTTTCTACCCTACTCTACTTGAAAAACAAAATCACTTTCAAGTATAAGAATACTTCCAATGGAGCCATGTGCATGTCAAGATGACAAAAAAACTAATGTGTAGGCTTGAAATGTATGTTTTGATAGGTACATGAATTTGAGTGATAAAATTCTCGGACTTTGATGAATACAAGCACAATTGAAGAAGATAGTATTTTTGCAACTTAGTGATTATCTGGAACCATATTTCAATATAGTTGTGATGTCCCTGGTCCTTTTGCTGATACAGATCATTCTTCAAGTTTTCTTCTACCATGACCTTCAAATCTTCCTCTTTTTGTTGATTTTTTTCTTGAATACATGGAGGATTTGATGGTAACCGTGAGGGAGCTCTCTCGATCTCTGATTTTGATGTCTACTTTTCATCAAGCGCAACCCATGATTATGTGGTCTTCTCATTTGAATCTTCTTCTTCTGGATGTAGTCCTTCAATGATATCAATAGAATCTATTTTTTGCAATACTCTTCCTAAGCTATGGTGAATACCATTAAGCTCAAGAGGAGATGTTTGGAAGTGTTGCACCTCAGCATTGTAAGTGGGTTGAGCTACTTCAATGTGTGGGTTTGGAAATGGTGGTATATGTAGTTGAGTGGGAGTGTATATTTGAGATGGATGTGGATGGGGTTGTGGTTGTGGTGGAGGTGAATGGTAAGGATAACATGGAGTTTGGTATGGAGGATATTGAGGAAAATATTGAGGATATTGAGGATGGCTCCCATAAGTTCCTTGCCAACCTTGTTGCCAAGATTGGTTTTGGGGATGAGATGGCCAATGCTTCCAAGGAAAGGGTGTGTTCCAATTACTTTGAGGTAGACATGCATAACCTTTAAATTGTGAATTAGGATCTTGCATCATGCTAGATTGACTAGGCTACCATGGTCCTCTTGGAGCTACATAACATAGCTGCATTGAAAATTGACTTGCTCCACTGTCCTCTTGGTGAAGTTCCTTCAACCTTGGTAATGAGGAGAAACATTTAACATCATGTGATTCTGCATGGACAACACGAATATCAGCGTTTTCTTCCCCTTCATCTTGCATTCTTAACATTTCGACTTGTTTTGTTAGATTGCTAAGAATTCTTGTTTTAAAATCATCAAACAAATTTCTAATTTTAGCTTGACTTACCGATCTTGATGTTGATTTACCTACTCTTGCATTTCCTCTTGATATGTGTTTGCATGTTTCAAAAATTTCTTCAAATGATAATTGATATACATCACCTCTACTCATGAGATCAAGAATATCAATCCACTCATCCCTAATTGTTCTAAGTAAGAGGGTTTTTAATGTGTCGGATCCTAAATGATGTAGTTTTCCCCTCTTAACATTATACATGAACCTCTCTATTAGATCCTCTAGACTCTCATCTTCTTTTTTATTCATTCTAAATATTTCTTTTTTTATATCATGATCTTTATATTTTTCTAGAAATATATTTTGCATATCATTCCATGATATTATTGAATTAGTCCCTAAACTCATGAACCATATAAAAGCTCTATCCTTCAATGTTGCCAGAAATAATCTCAGTTTTTGAGTTTTTAATAACCATAAGATCTACAAACAATTTCAAATTCAAATAGAAAGGTTTCCGGATCCTCTGACCTTAAACCATGAAATTTTGGAAGAAAAGATGGAGGGATGTTCTTCATGTGCACACTGCCATCAGTATCTTGAATGGGTAATCTGAGAGGATCTTCCTCATTGTCAGCATCTCCATCCATTTCTTCTACATTCTTTTCCAACACCTTCTTCTACCTGCAAAAGTGAATGTTGATGTGGCTCTTACTGCACCACTTGATTAAATGGTGGGGTGGGTTGGCGTTGGAGATTTTTGTTTTGTTTTTATGATTGAATGAAAACACTAGTGCAATGCACTTTTATATTTTTCAAATGAAATATGCCTAATGCAATCAGGTTTTTGCTTTTTTCAAAAATTAAAAAGAAATGAATCAACTAGGGAAGAAAATAATGCATACTTTGACACCTCCCTGGCAATGGCACCAAAAAGTGATGAGCCTCGGTATTGTAGCAAAAAATGTTGCAACTCCCAAGCCTACCAACTTTAATTTTCAACCAGGGGTTTGTACAAACTTAAGAGGTATCAGCACTATATGTGCAGCATACAATGTGTCCTTCCTTTGCTGTAATGATGTAATGGAGTGCATGAATTGAAGTCAAATCCTAAAATAATTGCAGAAAATGAAATGTTTGAAATGGAATCTTAACCTATTGCAAGAAAGAAAGTACAAGGAAAGAAACCTATTCTAATTTCATAAATATCATGAACTAAATGTGAAAGAAACCTAGTTTAACCCTATTTATCACATGTGATGATTTAAACTAACTAAGCATGAAATCTGATCTAGAGAGTACTAACTGTTGTGTGCATATGTAAATATAAAAGAACTCATTTTTTAAATCTTTTTGCTTTATAAATGCAAATGCTAATCATTCCTTGATCTTTAGCGGGGGATAAAAGTGTGGAGCAAGAGGGTTAAAATGGTCTTGATGGCATGGAGTTCAAGAAGAGGCCTAATCCCAGCTTCAATGATGATTTTTCTCAATTCGGGCTCAAAATAGGCTTTCCCACAGTATGCTACAAGATGCTACAGGATTTCCTATATGATTCCCTGATTTACTACAGGATGTTACAAATTTAATATACGAAATTATAACTCATCAAATGACCAAGAAAATCAAATCCAAATTGGATGGGATAAATTTTGTTATTGACTAGGATGTCTTAAGTCCCCATTCCAGGTGGAATCACTCAAAAATACCTCTATTAACCCATGTTAAAAAATAGCACAAAATTACTAGCCAAAAATCTAGAAATTCGAGAATTAGTGAGCTAGTAAATCTATAAAATGCCTAACCTAATTGTTGGGCGCAGGATCCCCCAATGGGAAGTTTTGGAGCGTAGAGCCCGGATTTTGGTCAAATATTGTAATTCCTATGTAAAGACTCCGCATCTTGTAGGCGCAGAGTGCGTAGCTTGTAAAAGAGTCATAGGGTTGTCCACCCTCAATTTTGTAATGTAATGTTGGCTGTAGAGATCTACCCATGGTCCGTGGACCATGGGATTGTATAAATAGAGCAAGTCTCTCAGTAGATAAAGATAGGGACATCATCTAATAAAAACATGGAATAGAATCATAGTGGAAGAATGAAAGTGCAAAGTCTAGTTTGGGTCTTAGAGTAGGAGAAGGCTCTGCAGCTGAGTGCGCAGAGGCCTAGTAGTCCGCAGCTGAGTGCGCAGGGCGAGTCAAGTCTGTAACAATTGGAAGTATTAATAAAGAGAAGTTTCATATCAATTCTATGTATTTATTTCCTGTTTTATGCATTGAATATATTGGGTATAAATTGCACTTCTATTGTTTATATGATGCGTAAATATATATGATTGTCTTGATTAAGTGAATACAAGATAGAATATTTGTTTACGTGAAGTTGACTAATGTTTGTAAGAAGATAAGTAATATTCACAGTGTAGTTTGGGGAAATAGTGCAGTTCGTTGCCATAGCTGCACAAAAGCATCTCAGCCCTTGGTAAGGGCTATGCGAAAGGTGATTATAACAGATCGCGAGGGTATTGAAGGTTAGAATAATGTGCGAGGTAACATGCGCGAATATCGGCACAGTTGGACTAAATCGACACCACAAACATCTCAAGGGTGCAGAAACTTGGTTCCAGCATCCCCCCATACTGCTTCGTGTGAGACTTTAGTCCGTGCTCCGCGGGCTAATTTCGAAAGAGTCAGTAGTGTAGGGATTTGTTTGGCTAAATAACTCTGAACCAGGGTCAGGCCCCCTCAAGCCCAAAAATGGTTCCAAAACTTATACAAAATAATTAGGAATCATTCCCCATGAAAGGACGAATATTTCCCCACCAAAATCCCTTGATTAGTGGATCTGGTCCCCAATACTAGGAATTTCCATTAAATGGTAGGGAACACATTCCTAGATTTTCTCAACCATTGGAGTTCCACAATCTGTGCCATAATTCCATAATATCTTGTTGATTTATTATTTAATAGTGATCCTCCTGTAGTAAGGAACAATTCCCTAAATTATCTCCTCCTCCAAATCTTCATAATCTGCCCAATATTCTCATAATATTCCACAAAAATAATTAATATTAGGCACAAATATCCAATTATTCATAAACCTTCCTAATGAATATATTAAAGTTAAAAATACATTATCTATTGCAAAAAGAGAGGTTTAATGTGTTGAAGAATGGTCACAGGCCTTAATTTATGTTTAATTTAGGGGCATGGGCCTTAATTATGTCTAATTTAGAGGCTCGTCACCTTCTAATGGATCAACCCATCCATTGTTTTACTTCTTGTACCTGTAATACTATTTTAGCAAGTAGCCCAAGCAAAATATGATACCAAAACATGATGTCAAGTTACTTTTCTAGGGATTTATGTAATAAATAGGTAATTCTAGGGTTTCTTAAATTCAAACCTTAGATCATATTATTTTCCCTTTATGTCATTCTAGAGTTTATCCCATGCCATATAAATCTAACAAACCTTATAAATCAAATCATAGGGAACAAATACCTTAAGATTACGGTTTCTAAATACTACGGCTTTCTTAAAATATAAATCCATAACTTGAACCCTACTGCATATTATGATGGGCCCTTACAAATAAAATTATTGCACATACCTAATGGATGCCTACTTGTAGTGCTTAGTATTTTGGCTGCCATGATTCTTTGCAATGACACTGTACTTGTCAGTGATCATTTTCCATCTTCATGACCTTCTTTTAATGAGTCTTCAGAGATATTGTTGTTCTTCTAATGGGACTTGCTTCTTCATGTGTTCCTTCAAGTTATAGTATGATTTCTTATGGAACTTATTTGCCAACAGAATATCAACATGGAGATTTATTTTCCTATTTAGTTCCATCACCTTTTCAGAATGAATAAATGAGTACTAGTCCTCTTGAAACATTGATTGAGTTATGGAGAACAAGAACTAGTGGTGCCTGCATTCTTTGTGCGACAAAGATGTAGTGGTAAAAAAATTATATTATTGATCTTCTTAAGGAGCTCAATCTTTCTCTAAGGTTGAGCAAAACTTTCATTCCGAGATTTGTTGCCTTTTGAACATTCCTCTTCTTGTTGAAGAGAGAGTATGAAAACTTTGTATTCTAAAACTTTGCTCTACTTTGGAGAGAATTTGGTTCTATATTGAGAGATGTAGTTAATTGTCTCTTTCTTCCTATTTGACATCTTATTTTGAGAATATTTGTGCCTAGAATTATTTATTAGACTCCATTTTGAACTCAATCCTTAAGCATATCTGAAGATTCATGGTTTTTCTTTTATGCCTTGATTTTTCTTGATACTTCTATTGATGTCTCTCTTTAAACAAATGTATTTATCTTTACCTTGGCTCTTGTTGATCATTTTAGTGATTTGGTTCTGAGTGTCCTCCATTAATCTTCCCTTCCTTCTTAACTTGACACCTTAGCTCTGAAACCATGTGGAGAAATGTAGGGCATAACAATGAAGGTGATTTATCTTCTTTTAATAGCCGCCTATGATGTATTTTTACTTCTTTAGATTAGGTTTTCGTTTCATTTATTTTTTATTAGAGTTATTTTTCATCAAATAGTTACCTTTCATTCTTGGCAACTAGGCTTGATAAGGAGACTTCCTTTAACCCAAAAACTTGGTTACTGATGATAATTGTAACTTTGTGATTCTACTACAATTGATGACCCTCTGCCATTCTTGCACCTGTGAATAGGTTGAGCTCAAAACATAATTTAGAACATTGTTATATTCATCCTCTTCTCTGTTAAGTATTTCAACCACCCTTTTTCTCTTTTGTTTTTTTCTTATTTGAATTTCCTTGTTGATGATAAAGACAGTCTGAATCATATCCCTCACTTTTCCTTATCTACCTCTCGCTAATTTTAGAGTTTCTTATGTGTGACTGATGCCCTAACAAATTAGGCCAAGATCTCCTTCTATAGTATTCATGTCACTGCCTTTTGAGTCGACTTGTTGTCGTCGAGAGGTTGACTTGTTGTTAGTATTTTGACTTGGTCTTTAAGGGTCATCTAACTCTATTTGACTCAAGCAAAAATATTCTATGCAATATGTAGCATTCCTAAATGGGTCTTAAAGGCAATGAGCCAATGATTTATGAGGTTACCAAGAGCTACATTGTCCTATGATGACTACTACCAATATGTATACTTTTACTTTAAGTATGAGCACTTGCATCAATTTGTATGCTTACCATGATGCCTTCTTACTAAGTTGCATTCAACCATGGTAAAGGTATTTCATATTTTAATTTTTCCTTGCTATTCATCTATATTATGAATAGATTCTAAGGGTCTGTAGATTTCCCTCTTTTCATCATGCCTTTCAATGGATCATCCCATCCTTTTTTTTGTTTCTTGTACCTAGAATATTATTTTAGAAAGTAACGCAAGCAATGATACCAAAACATGATGTCAAGTTACTTTTCTAGGGTTTTGTGTAATCAAGGGGTCATTCTAGGGTTTATTAAATTCAAACCTTAGATCATACTCTTTTCCCTTTATGTCATTATAGAGTTTATCCCATTCCCTAGAAATCTAACAAACCCTAGAAATCAGATCATAGGGAACAAATACTTTAAGATTAGGGTTTCTAAATACTAGGGTTTTCTTAAAATATAAACCCATAATTTCAACCCTTAAAAATAAAATTAGTATACATACATCATGGAGACCTACCTATAGTGCTTAGTATTTTGGCTTCCATGATCCTTTACAATAGTACTATACTTGTCATTGATCATTTTCCATTTTCATGACCTTATTTTAATGAGTCTTCAGAGATATTTTCATTCTTCGAATGGGATCTTCTTCTTCATGTGTTACTTCAAGTTATAGTATGACTTCTTATTGAAATTCTTTGCCACATAATATCAACATGGATATTTTTCTACCTATTTAGTTCCATCACCTTTTCCATTAGTAACATGCCCAAATGGGTCTTTATGACAATGAATTAATGACCAATCCTAAGAGCTCACAATGGGAACTTGATCTAGAATACAATTCCTTGAGCATGAAACCCATGCCTCAAGCATAACAAAACAAAAAAAAAATGCCTTATTTAGATAAAGTACATAAAATCATGATTACATATGTCATTATGAAGACCAAACCTAGATACATATTTGTACCTTGCAGGATGTTTCTCGGGTGACTCCACCAAGTATACAATCTATTGATATAGAGGGTGATGTTATGCCCTCTACACCTAGACCAAAACCCCATAGAATATCATCTATGTCAAATACTGATGTTCCTAGAATCCTTGTTGAATTGCACATGCATGCCCATGTTAGGAGTACATCATAATTAATAAATAATCCATCAAGTGTGGGTTCATTCAGAATTCTCCCACCAAGGCCGGAATAAGTTTCTTTGAGGAATCTCATAGATTCACAATCAAGAGTGCTAAGGCTCCTACCAGATACTCCTGAAAATGTTCAAATTAGACAAGAAACAATTGAACAAATTCAGCGATCGGAAATACCATTGTTGGAGAGTGCAGGGCCTACCTCATATGAGTAGGTAAAATTATTTTAATTTTTTATAATTTCATTTGTTACATTTAGGGTAATTATTTTAGAAATGAAAATAGTTTCATATTTTGGTTGGGTTTTTAACAATTCAAAAATTTCATTGTAAATGTAGGAAATAAGTGAAAAAATTCCTAATGTACCTATGAGGGCATCTACCTCAACCCCCAAGGCTACAACATATCATTAGTAACTATAAAAGGAATGCAAGAAGTTACAATCTTGCTCACCTCAGAAGGAAATGCCTTGAAGGATGAAATGGGGTTAAAATTTATCACTTTATTTTTCATCGCGCAAAACAATTAATTGGTAACACCGTCAAAATGGATTTGAGTAAGCAAACCAATGCTAAACAAGACAACATATTTAAAGATATCATAATAGAATTTGATAATCCTAGTTTTGATAAGGAAAACATTCTAGATATTGCACGTAAATACATTCAATCAAAAAGAGACAATTTAAGGTCAAAGTTGACAAAAGATTTGATGTATCCATGTCCAGCTTGGATCACAGACCAAGTGGCGTGTGATGAACTTATGAAAGATGCTAAGTTTAAGAGGAAGGTCCACAATAATCCAAACTATATGCCATCTACATAAGGATGAGGTAAGAGACGTCTTCAAAATACAACAAAAGCAACTCAAGCTAGGTTGTCAAGAATTGGATCTCATAAATTAGGCTATGGTGGATATAATAGCATTTGTGGTGGCATGGTAAGTGAATATTTTCATCTATTAGGTTTTCTATTTTAGGGAAAATAAACATGGTAACGTTGAGTTAATTGTAGCTTATTAGTCATTATACCTTATAAATATGATTATCTTTGTTAATATAGGTTCACCAATTTCAAAAGGAAGCTTCAGAGGAAGACTTAAAATATATTTTATTACATGGTTCCCAAGGTCTTCAACAACACATGATAAATCGAGGGGAAAAATTAATTACTGGTTATGAATCTGAGGTTAGTTGTTTATAATACTTTTTGATTTGTGCAATAATTTAATTGGAGGTATAATGTTAGTTTAACAAGTTAAATTGTGTTGTGTATAGAAATCCCAACAATCAAAATCATCAGGTGAAACATCTGGGAGGTAGCATGAGGAGGAGATACAAGCACATGATGAATTGTTTGTTGCACACAATCATTCAATTGCCATTCCTGAACCTTGGCAGGAAACCACTGTTGAATTTCAATGAATGGGAAATGGAAATAATGAGGAGGGTGTTCAAAGCGATGAGCAATCCACACCCACAACTAGAGTAGTGCCTCGTAGAAAGAGGATAAAAAGGATTGATATGTGTTAAATTTTAATAACTTAAATGTGCATCACTCCATCTTATAAAGAGTGCACTAGGTTGTGAGGATCCAAATATAAACTAATTATGATTGCAACAAAACAAATTTTGAAGATACTTTATTTTTTTAGCTTTGTGGAAAAAAACAAAATTTGAAAGTGCGTTGTTTCCTACGGCATTGTTTTTATGTGAGTGACATAAAAATAATTCCTTGACTCTAGATGATGAATTGAATATATTGTGACTTTGGCTTACCAATAGTTTCCTTCAATAGCACTCCTACAACAATCATCTGGATTTTATGTCTTTGTACACTTATGATAGTTCATAATTGAATAGTTTTTTTGTCAAGAAATATATTTTAGATTAGACCTGCTTGAATTTAATGATTATTGTTTGTGTTTCCATTATTATAGGTGGTGATGAATACCAATCCATCATTCCACTCTTTTGCACCAATTCCAAACTTAATGCCTTTAGTAATGATGTTGAAATCCTCCTGTTTGGAGTAAAGTAAGAGCTCTCTATATAGGAATATTGAAGCTCTTTGTAATTTGCAACTAGCATTGTACATAAACCTTGAAAGCCATCTCATTGTCCAAAATTGGAAGCCATAGTAGCATGCAATATGATACTCCCATTGTTTCACCATGGCAACCCCATTACATTCAATGTATTGGTAGATGAAATTTTTATAAACAAGGTAGTAGACTTTAGACTTTTGAAATTCATTATTGAAAGTGGTAGCGATAAAGTGGGCAAAGAATTACTTTGGACGACTTCAGATATATTCCTGTCTGTTGTGTTTCACTTCCATATCTCATATTTTCTCTTCTTTGGTGATGGTCTAACCCATTAGTTGGTTACATGCAGAGAAAATGAGAAACTTAAAGACTATGGTTGTGCTACAAAAGCTCAGCGGACCCTTGCATTTACTAATATTAAAAATCTTATTGAAAGCAATGATGCCATCCAACACAAGTTGACCTTCCCCGTGATGGATAATTCCAGGCTCATATTACTCATTAATCAAAGGTTCTACATTTATGATCATTTCAGATTAAGACTGATTCAATTTTTCTTGGAACCTCAAAAAGACAACTTCTTGATTTTAAATTTGTTTTTTTCTGAGAAAACTTCACCTTGAATCTATTGCAACTTATAACAACCATCTAATGTATTCCTATATGCATTGTGCTTTTCTGTTGTATTAGTTGGCAACGCCATTGTTGCAAAAACCCTCTATCTAATCCAAATGTGACAACTTTTTTTATGGATCACAACTGTGACCCTGTAAATGGAGCTCCAACTCCATCTCAAGCAAACAATTCTCTTACAGGGACAACTTCAAATCAGGTACATTTTCCTCCCTTTCATGTAACATATAATGTAAGTCACGGATTTGATTAACATATTGAATATTTGATTTATGTTTCTTCATATTTGATATGAAATATCATACATTTATTGATTGAGACTCTATCTAGCTTTGCTTAGTAATATTTCATGAAATTGTGTGCAGCCATTTCAACCTGCAGTTGGTTCCGCTCCCAGTGGTTTTATAGGATAGCTGGTAAATATTAGTCATATTGTGTCATCTGCTCTAGTTTCTGCTTCAACTGCTATGGTACAAAATCCAAGTACATGTTAGCTATTTCATAATATGTAGAGCCATAAACTATATATGTTTCCCAATAATCATTATTGTAGAATCAGAAACTTTACATTTTTCCTTGTAAGCATTTCTTCAATGATTAGATGTTATATATCTGGTAATAAATGCAACAAGAACAACTGTATTATTTTAATAGTTCAACGTTAGGTTAGTTGAAAGTAAAATATTAATAGAAATGTTGGCTTCTAATCTATTTGCATAAATAATTTTAGATAATTTGTTGAAACAGCTTAGAACCCCTCCAACAACCAAAGATGGAACAAACAATCAGTTTGTTGAATCTGAACATTTTCTGAAGCATTTCTAGACTCGTGAGATTGATGAGGTGGGGTATATAACCATCAATATCATCATTTCAGAAATCTTTGTGAAGGATTTTTCAGCGTATTTAGTCTATTTTATGAAATAATGAATTGATATTGCACTTTTCATTCCTTATAATAATGTATATGATTTATTTCTCAACAGATATTTTTAGTAGACAATAGAGGATTTTAAATTAAGTTTGATATTAAATATTTAAATTATGAGAGAATTATTAAATTTTTTCTTCCTACAATTTTAATGGTTAAATATAATGAGTAAAATTATGGTATATTTGAGGTATACTTTCTCTTTACTTGTAAAAGTGTTTCTATTGCAAATTGTATGTGTTCCTTGTCTTTACATCATCCTCTACAACACCACTTGGCATACATATACAAGAGCACTCCCCACAAACAAGTCACAGTGTAACCCAATTTTCTTTATGTCTGCATGAACATGTCGACCATTTTCTTTCTAGTGTAAAGGTAAATTTACTTGGTTGGATACCTATTTGTTGCATCTAGTGAAATAGGTTCAAGCCTCCTAGAAAATCCCCTATCTCGAATAAAGTGCAATCATTGCAGTCCAGTAGACAACATATTTTTGAGGTATTTTTTAAAACACATGGCGTGCATCTTGTAATCTTCCACCGTAACATACATGTATATGAGGCTAAACCCTAAAAAGATGTTGGATTCAAACCCACTTTGGATCGTTTTTTTATTAACTTTCCTGTTATGTTCAGAAGCATACAAGCTAGCACATGCTTGGAGAACACTAGCAAAAGTGAATTGATTTAGGGAATTGTTTGATTCCCACATCTCACGATACAAATTCAAGGCCTTGTCACCATGTCCATGCTGGTCTAGGCTACTATAAAATTTGATCATGGAACCCTATTTCGATTGGGAATTTCCATCAATACTAGGCTGACATCAGCAAAACTGTTGCACTTAGCATACATAATAACTAGTTTCATATCTAAGGAAGTGTTTTCCTTGAACCTAGTCTGAACAATATGAGCATGGACTAGCTTGGACTCTAGTATATATTTCTAGTCAAGGCATGTGTGCGAAAAAATGGTATACATACAAGATTCTAGGGTAAGTGCACTTTTTAATTGTACTTTCTTAAATGTTGTATTTCTCATGTCCATAACATAGGGCTTCTTGTGGCTATTGGCAAGAATTTTATCTCTAGTGATGAGGATTTTCTTAGATGGAAGAACCAAGGCAACCCTCATCTTACTACAGTGACATAATTGTTGCACCATGGCTAAGGCTAATGCCGTAGGTATTGGTGGTTGTGTGGCCAATGAGATGGGGTGTTTCCTTTCCCAATTGTAGGTATAGATATGTAATATGATGAATTCCAACACAAACCCATGCTTGCACTCACCCTCGCACACTCTAAATAAATTAGTTAGTACCATTCCAACTTAAAAGAAAATATTTGTGTCCAACAAGATCCTCTCATAAAATATTCAAACATCAAAGTGCATATGAATAAAATTGAATGAATCCTCTCCCATTGGTCGAGCCATGCTTCTCATCCTCTAATAAAAATAAAATAGTAAAAAAAAATCTCTATTTCTGGAACAACCTCCATTCTCATGGTTCTATAATTGATTTCATAATTCAGATTTCTAATCTAGCATACCAAAGGTCCATTGATTTGGACCCAAAATCTATATGGTGTATCCAATCTCCTCTATAGCTCTATCTAGGGGATGGGGCACATAATACACTAATTTCTTTTATCCAATGCTATAAGATATTGAATTTGAGAGATATAATAACAAAGAAAGAATATGCATGTAGTATGGTATTCAATTGAGTTGTTTTATGCATTCAAAATGTATCCAAAATGTATTCAAAATATCATCCATTTTCACCTTTACCGCCACCATTCACTCACATGTCGCAACTCCATAGCAATATAATCTTTCATTAGCCTCAATTTTCATGATTACATGGGGTTACCTTTGTGTTTTCCAAAGAGTTAATGATTTATAGTATTATAAGTGAGTTAAATGGTTAAAACTTAGAAAAATGACATATAGTTGCTAATACTTAAAAGTCCCTTGAGTTTCATGACATGTGTAGGTCATTTGGGAGCTTCCAAGGCACCCTTATGTGGCCTCCAATGCTAAAATTCGAATTTCCTTCAAGATATGGAAGAAGATTTGGATAAAGGTCAAAGAAAATATGTGTCTCATCATTAACTATTTGAGTTGTAACTCTATGATATTTTCTAGTGATCTAGGGAGAGAATAATGGACCTCCATTAATGAGGTGGCTTCTTATGTTTTTGTATAAATAGAAGAGCCTCTCCTTTCAAAGGCATGTGTAAAGTTGGGGAAATGCTCATGTTTTGAATATATAATTTGGATTTGGCACCATGCTCATGAGTGATGTTCACTTTGATTTGGTTATGGCATTTGGAGCCTCTCAACTTTCCATCTCACATGCTTTTGGATTGGCCACCTACAATGTGTGAGATTTATTGTTCCTTATAGATTAAGATTTATTGTTTCATAGATTAAGATTTATTTCTTTCATATCCTTTCTTGTGTGAGAGGTTAAGAGTGATTGTTTTTATTTGATTTCTACCTAAAGGTCAAGAGTGATTGTTTTTAATTTCTTTTTACCTAGAAGTTAAGAGCAATTGTTTTTCTTTGCTTTCATATCTTTTCCTATATGAGAGGTTAAGAATGATTGCTTTTGCTTTCATTTCATGTAATTTCAATTCCGCGTGTTGTACTATAATTGTACTATAGTTTCTTTTGAATTGATTATTGAATTAAAATATGTGAATTTGGTTTGTTGTTATTTGGTTTCGTAGTTAGATTGATCTAAATTGGAAGTAATTTCTAGCATATACAATGCACGTACGCTTCGCAAGTTTTACAAAACCCCTAAGTTGACAATTAAATGATACGTAATTAATTTCCCTCAACATTTTGGCATCGTTATCAGAGAAGTGTGCATAGGAACTAGCTTTCAGTTTAGAGTTCATTTTTTCTTTAGTTTTTTCTTAGATGCATGATTAAAGCATGTAGATGCATAAATCATTTAGTTGCATATCATTTTTATAATATATATATATATAAATATATATAATATATATATATATGATAGTAACCATTTATGGAAGATCATGAATGCAAATCAAACATTCTTTGGAGCACAAAGACTACATTGAGGAATGGTATGGAAAGCCGATTGCGCCACGATATTCATCCGTTCTTCTAGAGATCTTTGCAGCAAATCTAAAGGTTAAAACGATTTCTCATGTCCTCATACACAATCAAGTACATTTTGCAAATTTGTATATGAATGTTCTAGAAAGTCTAATCCGTAAATGGCTCCATTGGAAACATTCATATACTTAAAAATAAAAAAATCTTTCAAGTAGGATAAATTAGGAAAAATAAAATCAAGCTTGATTGCATTTTTTTTTAAGTTTTTAGACTTTAAAATCTTTTAGAATTTTATTTATTTTCTTGCATTTTTTTCATTAACATCACAAATTATTTCAATAAAAAAACATTTTTGATTTTTTAAATAATTAAAAAAAAAAGTTAAATGTGGGGCTAGATTTAATATTAAAATAAAAATAATAACATTAAAAAAATAAATAAAAATTAAAAATAAAATTCTTCATGTTTTTTATAAGGAAAATTAAGTTTGAAATTAATTAAAAAAAATAGTTCTCTTTTTACTATTCTTCATTTTCCCAAGAGAATTGATGAATTTGATAACTAGCTCTCGTGTGACCTGCAAAAAAAAAAAAAAATTTGACAAAAACACATAACCAAATAAAAACATAAAAAAATATACTTTAAAAATTCACAAGGAAAAATGCAATAAGAGTGCAACACAAAAAAAGATTCATCAACAAAACTGTGTTGGATTTCGAGTTCTTTGAGAATTGCAATGGGAACAACAAAAATTCAGATCATAATAATAATAATAATAATAATAATAATAATAATTGAACAACATGCCAAGCTTGTCAAAGGAATGAGAAATAGTGAGAGATTGGATGGCGTAGCATTATAGCTCCAAGACCCTCCAATTTCAGTTATTGCCAATCTGCCTCCTCCACCCAATTGCCAATTTCAAGATAATTCAAGTTTTATCTTATGCTTTTGTTTCACTTGAATCAGTCCATTGTTGAATTGTTTCAAGCACTTTGGGTAGCAACTTGATAACGAATTCCAATTTTTAATTGCACGTCTAAGTTCTTGGAGTTTTTTTTTCATGCTTTCATGTCTCACTTTTCTCTTTCATCAATATGTTTGCTGTTTCCAACTGATTCTGGTATTTTCATGCTAAATAGACGTGTGAAGATAAAGTCATCATCATGATCTGTTCAACTGAGTGTTTCTAATTCCAATGGATCTTTCCATGTTTATGTTTTCTTATGAAACCAATGCAGAACAACAAGACCATCGTGCTCATTGGATTCAGGGGATCCTAAGGACGATGAAGATTAGGCCAAGGCATCCACTGCACAATTGAGTTCTTCGAAAAATGCCAAGAAAACAGTGGGAACAAGAAGCTGAGCAACAAGTTATGGACTTTGTTAAGAAATACACTGCAAATCTCCAGATCTGGCAATCAACTAAGGATTTTTGGGTTGAGCATTGGTGGTTCGTTTGTTGAGCCTAAGAGGTGTGTTTTAATGGGTGTGTTTCGAAGGATCTATCTTTCCAAACTCATTGTGCGCTGTTAATAACTATAGGTGCGTGTGCTTGGCTCATCCTGATGTTCAGCTGCTAGAGTTCACAAATCTTACACATCGAAACCTCCCAACATCAAAGGCCGAAAAATCTACATATGCATTAGCATGGGCCATGTAATAAGCCCAAATCTCCAATCAATATGGAAACAATTAATTTTGTTAACTGAGCATTTGCAAGAATGCATAACAACTTAAAAACGTCATTTTTGAAACATGATTTATGGCCAAATGAAAATGAAATTGAAAACAATAAAATGTGGGTTTTCTTCATAATGAGGTTAGTTATAAAACCTAGGAATGATTTTCTCAAATTCGTAACCAATTGGGAGATATTCGGGGTTCTCTGGAGCCTTACTTGGAAAATTGCATGAGAAAAAACGCTTTTTAGTTAATGGAGAGATAGTTGCAACCATGCAAGGATCAGATCCGGTTTTGGATGCTCTAGTGGTTTAAACAATCAAATTTTTAATTTCCTTCACCTAAATCTATAGATTGGTTGCAAGGTGATCTCCTCAATTCTACATGCTGCAAGCATTATATAGCTTACAACATGGATAATTGGAAGGGCCATACTCATATTTTTTTTTAATGTCGTGATTAGCCAACAAGACTTGTTGGATACATATCAACCGCCATTCAAGAGCTGTGTGTGGGAAGGGTGTGCCAGTGGTATCATGTGTTGATCCAAAATGGACCTTGGATAAACCTCTAAGTCTAAAAGACTTCATATAAGAGGTAAAAGGTGCTAAATGACACAAATCCTTTGTAAATCCGAGGAAAATGAAAGTCAAAGGATGTTCTTGGGAACAGTCTCATTGCGTAGATCTTTTCAATCTGAATGTACTACAATTTGAATGGGCAAAAATGGACTTTGGATGAATAAGTTATAGCAAAAAGAAAATTGCCCATTATCCTTAAAAAAGGAGGCAAATCTTTATAAAAATGGGCTTAAGGCTTTATATGTGTTCCTTAAGGAAATCACATCAGAAGAGTCAAAGGGAGGACTTAAGCAAAGGTGGAAGGATCCCCAATTAGCGATCTCTGACATATCGCATCGGAGGAAGGCCTTCATGTGATATCAGAACCCGAGGCCATTGCGACTTGCGATTGCGACCGGGCTGATAAAGCGATTGCAATGATCATATCAACAGATCAGCATTGACGATATACATCGGATCGATGACCAGATCGCACGATGAAAAGGGCCACTACACAGTGCAATACACCAATAGCGATACACCAATAAAGCGATTGTGATAGGTGATTAGCGACCAACGATCAGTGATTGAATCCCAACACAAAGGAGCCATGCACTGAGCGATTGTGATATATGATCAAACCCAAACCCGATAAGGATTATAGATGTGATTGAATAATATTTGAAATCTAGATTTGTAGATTTTCTTTATAGTTTCCGTGTATTTGGGTTTTTGGCCTATGAAAAGTGATTGCGATATGCAATGAAAGGACAGACCCAAAAGGCTTATAGGGGCGATTGCATATTATTTGAGTTCTGGTTGATTGGTTCATGATGCATTTTTCCTGTGTATTTCTGTTATGTTGTTTAATTCAGGAATTATACAAAAAGAAGGCCAAACGACCGGGTTACCGTGCCCACTGATTCCTTTGTAATTATCCCTGTGCTAAAATCATTGTGCCACACTGTAAGTGGGCATTTTTGTAACAATGATGCATTGTAACAGGAATGCGTTATATGCAGAGAGCCATAGAGCCACAAAGCCAGATGGCCAGTCACAGAGCCACAGAGCTAGAGAGCCAGAGGGTCAATCGAAGAAACGCAGAGGCAGAGGAATGATTACACACAGAGAAATGGATAGGAAGTCGCGGAGCCTAAGGGATTCCTCAAAAGCCAGAGAGTATGACTCTCACAGGGGCTCACAAAAATGTAGCAGCAGAGAAGTTAGTTTGCTCTCGAGGGAACTCATAGCTGGGGGCAGAGACAAAATTGCATAGTACTCTCTCCCCCTTTGCAGATGATAGAGCTGAGAGCCACAAGGTCGTAGAGCCAAAAAGGTTGAGAAAGCCAAAGAAGCCACCAAAGGTTGGGGCGATGGAAAAAGGGGTGATTCCTTAGAGAGCTAGGCATAATAGAGTTACAGAGCGAGAGAGCTTGAGTGCAGTAGAGTTGTAGAAGCTCAGAGAGCCAAAGCCAGAGCCAGAGTGAGAGCTAAGGGCCAGAGCCAGAGCCAAGAGCTAAGAGCTAGAGCCAGAGTGAGAGCCAAAGTCGGAGTGAGAGCCAGAGCTGAGAGACAGAGCCAA
Source organism: Pinus taeda (assembly GCA_000404065.3). Classification (NCBI taxonomy): domain Eukaryota; kingdom Viridiplantae; phylum Streptophyta; class Pinopsida; order Pinales; family Pinaceae; genus Pinus; species Pinus taeda. The sequence continues at coordinate 139,492 of APFE031568339.1, read as the reverse complement.
AGCAGGAGCCAAGAGCTAGAGCGAGAGCCAAGAGCTAGGGCCAGAGCCAGAGCCAGAGCTAAGAGCCAGAGCCAGAGCTAAGAGCTAGAGCCAAAAGTTGAGAGCCATAGAGCCAAACGGCCAAGGATAAAAATGGTATTCTAAGCCCAATGTTTCAGTCGTAACCTATTGGAGTTGAGTGTGGAACTTGTAAAAGAATTCATCCATAATCCCAAAGAGTCTAATCGAGTTGATTAGAGCTCAAGGAGACGTAGCCCAAGAGGTTTGGGTAAACTCCATATTATATTGTTGTTATGTGTGATTATGTATTGCTGCATTGTATTTGTTGTTATATGTTTTATATCAGTTCAAGCAAATAAACTTAAAGCATTTAACAGTTAAAGTACAAACACAAGCATACACCTATTTCAAGTTATTTATTCCACAAATTGTAAATTATAAGCATAGATCTTGGAATATATAAGCTTTGGAGTGGGAGAGGTTCTTGTAAGTATGACAAGAAGCCTTTAGTGCCCTATTTCAGATCGTGTGTTCTTACAACAGCCTTAATGGAGTCCCAACGTGTGCTGATTTTAACCTTCTGAAAAAAAGCTGTAAGAACTGATTGGGGACTTCAAGGCTATATTACATCAGATTGCAGCACTGTCTACCTTGTTTACACTGCTCATCACTATGCTCAGACTGCAAATTTCAACTTTGGCTAATTTTCTGAATGCGATTGTTGTACACAATTCTGTTTGATTTCCTTCAGATTCACAGCTCTAGCATTATCACCAAGAGGAGGAGGAGAAGGAATAGCATGGAATAAAGAAACACTAGTGAAGGAATCTACTTAGAGATCAAAGGATCGAATCCCTACCATGCCCAGTACACATAAAATGTTTTTACATGGCAAATTTTGTTTTTTTTCATTTTTGTTATGTTTTTTTAATGTTACGTTGTGTTCTTTTTTAAGAATGTTTTTGTAATGTTTATATATGTGTTTTATATATTTATATATGTTATGTTTTATGAAAAAGTATTTTTGTATATTGATTGTACATATAATTTTTTTTGTATATATTTCATTTTGTGAATATTTCTTTAATTTTTTTTAGATTGTATATTTTATTGTTTTTCAAGAAAATTGCCATGAGAAAAATTGTCGAAATTTTTTGATGCACAATATGGATTCAAATTGATTGGTCCACTCAAAACACCACTGTCGAAGCAAAAACTATATATATATTATATATATATTTATATATATATATATATAATTATATATTATATATAATATATATATATATATATATATATATATATTTATATATATATAATAAAAATAAAATTAAAGAATATAATAATAATAATAATAACAATAATATGTTATATTTTCTATTTTTTCTTGAAGAGGCATTCATCAATTTGAAGATTGGAATGTGGAATGGTTATTTGTTCATAACAAAAATGCATAGTTGTGCGTACTTAACTATCTATTCATGATTTTAGCTACAGAAACTGCACAATTCTGCAGATGACCCACAATTCTACAACTGAAAAATAATTTTGCAGCTATGTATTTAACACAATAATCTACTTGTCAACAATGCATTATAATCAGAAAATCATGATCAAATTTTATTGGTTTTTTGTAATGATTATGTTTTCAAGCATGATGCAGGAAAGAAGAAGAACTATGAAGGTGCTTTATCTGCAAAATCAATTGATGAATTTTTTATCAAAGATTGTTTCGCAGGAACCATTAAGCATTTGCAAATAATATTTCTTTATCTTTATGAAATACTATGATTCAAACATAAATTGAGGAATTTTTTTTCTTTTAGAAATTGGATTTATTATCACAATTGTGAAATTGGACTAACCATTTGAAATGAAAACACGTCATGAATATGTCAATTATGCAAATTTTTTGTATGTACCTAGAGAAATTGATCACTTCTCTTTGAACACACTTATGTTTGCTGCAATGTTAGTGCCATGTTTATTTTTAGGTCCCGCGACAATCGAAGAATTGAAGGAGGCCAATTCATGCATGATTCGTTTTCTACGACCAATTTCAAGAGGCATAAACCAATTGAATCCATTTCTATCATCCATAAATGCCATCATTTTTCCTCTCCAAAATCACAAGTTATCCAAGCATTTTTGCTAAGCATTGTCATCACCATTTTCCTTGCAAGTGTCGCATGTTTTCCACTTACAGTTTCCATTCACATTTTCCATAATTTCCATTCATTAACCCATTAATAGAGACATTCAACTTGCTTACATGTTAATTTTTCCTTTTTCTTTCCATTCACTTGTTTACCCTCTTGTCATTTTTCTTTCCATTCAATAAACATTCATCCACTACAAAAAATTTCATACTCGCATTAGATGATGGAGGATTCATTAAAGCCTCCCTTCTAACAAGTCTTGGCCTATCGACATCAGCACATTATCTAGGTTCAGGGCCAAGGTCCTTATTAATATCTTGAGGCTTGTATGCATCAATGACAATTTCTCTCACTAGCAATCATGGGAATACATCAATGTCCCTTGATCATTAGATCTTGCAAGTGGCTCGACATCAGCTCATATATTCGCACTTTTCAAGATGTACCTAGGTACCTTGGCACTCGTTGACATTAATGGTGATTTTGGCTCACATTGGTTAGCGACATTCATTAATGGTCAGTAATCCAATGACTTCTCTTCATGCTCAACAATAACACATTTATTCACATGACTAGAATTCTACCATTGGGTTTTATAGCAGGTGAAGACTATATCATTTCAGCATTTTGCAGCAGATACAACAGATTTAGCAACAACAATAAAGAAGCCACTTTCCCACCTCATCCACTATTTATGCAACCATGAAGCAGATGAAATTCTACATTCTATTCCATGACCTAGCAGCACCTACAACTTCTCTACATATGCGCAGTTTGTCCAATTCCTAGGTAAGTAAAATTATGTTATTTTCTAGCTTTTAATCGTAGAATTCCTTGAATACCAAAGTTCTAATTTTTGGAAAATACTTCACCATATTTCCTTTCTCATTTGAAAAATATCATAAACACCTTTATTTTGGGGGAAGGGAAATCCATTTATTATCACATCCATATCACTTCATTTCATCCTAACATAATTGGCTTAGTCAATTATGATTGCATTATGGTTCAAAAGTTATTTGATTTGCAAATACATGCCTAAATGATGAGCATATTATATGTCTGATTTAAATATGCATTCTCAAATATGTTCAATGAATCTTGCAGCAGCAAAAAGAAATAAGGTATTGAAGCACAAGAACCAATACCAATTAAGATTTGGTTGTCACACAAGAACCAACCAAACATGTTGCAATTCCATGTATGACAAGGAATACTTTGTGAAAAGAAATGAAATTGTCAAATGAAAGTTTAAGGACAATTGATATAAGCCAAGCTCATTTAAAAACGAATCATGATTAAGCAATACAGTAGATTGCATGAAGACATGCAATAACATCAGTTGGGGGGTATGTAGAGTCTCCAAATTGTATTCGTAATATCATCCACTTTCACCTTTACCACCACCATTCACTCACGTCACAACTCCATAGCCATATAATCTTTCATTAGCCTCCATTTTCATGATTACATGGGGTTACCTTTGTGTTTTCCAAAAATTTAATGATTTCTAGTATTAAAAGTGAATTAAATGGTTAAAGGTTAGGAAAATGACATATACCTGCTAATACTTAAAAGTGGTTTGAGTTTCATGACATGTGTAGGTCATTTGGAAGCTTCCAAGGCACCCTTATGTGGCTTCCGATGCTAAAATTCGATCTTCCTTCAAGATATGGAAGAAGATTTGGATAAAGGTCAAAGAAGATATGTGTCTCATCATTACCTATTTGAGTTGTAACTCTATGAGATTTTCTAGGGATCTAGGGAGAGAATAATGGACCTCCATTAATGAGGTAGCTTCTTATTTTTTTGTATAAATAGGAGAGCCTCTCCTTTCAAAGGCATGTGTAAAGTTGGGGAAATGCTCATGTTTTGAATATAGAATTTGGATTTGGCACCATGCTCATGAGTGATGTTCACTTTGATTTGGTTATGGCATTTGGAGCCTCTCAACTTTCCATCTCACATGCTTTTGGATTGGCCACCTACAATGCGTGAGATTTATTGTTCCTCATAGATTAAGATTTATTGTTTCATAGATTAAGATTTATTTCTTTCATATTTTTTCCTATGTGAGATGTTAAGAGTGATTGTTTTTATTTCTTTCTACCTAGAAGTTAAGAGCAATTATTTTTATTTTCTTTCATATCTTTTCCTGTGTGAGAGGTTAATAGTGATTTTTTTTATTTTCTTTCTACCTAAAGGTTAAGAGTGATTGTTTTTATTTGCTTTCTACCTAGAATTTAAGAGCAATTGCTTTTATTTTCTTTCATATCTTTTCATGTGTGAGAGGTTAAGAATGATTGTTTTTGCTTTCATTTCATTTAATTTCAATTCCGCGTGTTGTACTATAATTGTACTATAATTTATTTTGAATTGATTGTTGAATTAGAATAGGTGAATTTGGTTTTCATTATTTGGTTTCGTAGTTATATTGATCTAAATTGGAAGTTAATTTATAGTATATACAGTGCACGCATGCTTCACAAGTTTTACGAAACCCCCGAGTTGACAATTAAATGATACGTAATTAATTTGCCTCAACAGTTAATATAGCTCATCAAAGATTTCATAGGGACCCTTTCACAGATAGCTTCTGCAATAATGATCAAGAATCACAGTCTCCCCCTAACTGTATGCATGGTCTCTTTTTGGTAGAATCCCATTATCAAACACTCAGAATATCAAGGATATCTTCATCAAGTCAACAACATGTGTTGTTGGTGGGAGCGTTCAAGGGATTTTAGTATCCAATTTGCTTCTTTCTCCATACTTGTATAACTTTCTTCTCTGGCATGGATCTAACCTGTGTAGGAGCCCAAATCAATTTGCAATCACGTGCCATATGAATAATGTTATGACACTTGAATAATTCTATGTTGTTCGTGAATAAGAATTCATGGCTTCTTTCAAAATTGCTTCTTGGAGATTGTCAGGGACAAAAATATCTATCTTTGTGATGTGCCCTACAATCTTTTTCCATGTGTCCAAAGTTTGCACAAGCATAACAATAAGCAAGAAATAAACTATGATACCCAGGAGATGGAGATTTCCTTGATGTACTTTTGAATTCTTTCTACTTTGAGATCCTTTGATTATAACCATTGCTTCTTACATCTTTAACACCATCTTCATTTCTTCTTGGAACACGACTTACTTCATTGTTGACTTGAATCTTATCCTTTCCTTTGTTGGAACTGAGAGCATCAACATTTCTTTCTCGCTTCCTCAGATCTTGTTTATTTGAAGCATTATCATTCTTTCTTGAGGATTATCCTTCATAACCAAGACTAGATTTATCAAATGGGGATCTTTGATGGTTGAGCATGTCATCCAAGGCCTGAGTGCTCTTCAATATTTTTTCCATTCCCTCAACCTTCTTGTCGAGGGAGACAATTTCTTCGTCCAATATTTCACAACCTTTATTTTTCTTAGCAAGTTGTTTCTCAATCTCTTCCTCGATATAAGTTGCTTCATTTGTTTCTATTTTAAGGGAGATGATATCTTATTTCATTCTAAAAATTTCTTCATTTTCATTATCTAGACTGCTCTCCAGTTCTTCCATGATTCTTGTAGCTTTACATGTTTCGGCCTTGAGAAGTTTGAGGTCAGATTTTCCTTTAAAGATTTATTCATCTTTTCCTTTTAGTTGACATATCATGATGTTTTTCTCCTTTTCTTCTTCATCAACCTATCCTTCTATGATTACCAATGCTTCCATTGTCTTCTTAGCTCCTTACACTAGCTTTCTTGCTTCTTCTAGTTGAGTTTTAAGAGAGGAGACCTCTTCCTTGTATTGACCAATCTCTGCTTCAAGTATGTTCAAGCTTTTGGCTTGACAATGTATCTTCTTATTTATTTTCCTTATCAAATTTATTTATCATGGATATGACTTCTTCATGATGATTTCTTTTGTTTTGATGAAATTACTCTTTAAGCTTGACAAGCTCTTCATCCCTTTCTTGTACTTGAAGCTTGACAAGTTCAACTTCCTTCCTTGTTTGGCCTTGGTCACCAGCTAGTGCTTTCTTTTTTTTGCTTATAAAGGAATCAGCAACTGGAGTAGCCTCACAACTCGCATTACATAGGGTCTATTGTGACCGCTACCACTATAACCCCTGGGAACTATGCCCGCCCCTCTCCACAGCATCGAGTTAGTCCGGGGGAATTGAACTCTTGACCTTCAGTATGAAGCCCACCGCATTGTGATTACCAACTCGACTACCCCTGTGGGGCTTCCAGCTAGTGCTTTCCTATTAAGTTCCTCATTTTCCTTTCTCAAATTGATAATCTCTTCCATGGCAGTGATAATTTTAGTGAGGATATCTTCTTCAAAATATTTTTCATTCTCTTCATCTTCTAGGTCTTCTTCAGCGTTGATGTCATCATTCTTATTTTCAACTTCCATGATGGGTTTTGGATTTCCTTCTTTCTCTCCATCATCTTCTTAACTAGTGGCCATGGTCAATGCTCCTTTTGAGTGAAGGCCATAAAGTTTGTCCCATATACCCTTTGCTGGCGAACACTTTTCTAAATTGTCCTTTATAGAATCTGGCAGCCCATTCAATATTGCTTTCATCACATTTGCATTGTATTCATTGGATTCTCCATTCATCGTGCTATCAATAATCACTGATTTCCAAACTTCAATGCCTCGAGTCTTTAAAAAAATCATTGTTCTTTCTTCCCATATAAAAGTTTCCATTGAACAATGGAGCCTTCACAAATTGAATGATTTCAACTTCGGTGGTTGAGGGAGACACATTTTTAGGAGGATTAAAGACTTTCTTCCTTGGATTCACCATTTGTGTTCTAATTGATCAACCTTCAAGTTGTTAGACTTTGAGTCAAGGTACTGGATCTGATACCAATTGTTGGAAATAATGAGAGGGGGGTGAACCAATATTCCTTTTCAATTGTTACTTTTACTAGTTAAATCAATTATATTTATAACACAAAATGAGAAATAGGAATATATGTTTTCATTAATATAATCTTTATAATGAATCAAGTACAATATATAGGCTCTAGCCCTTAATGAAGACACCAATCTTCAATACCCTAGGCTCGAACCTATTGCCAGGCACCAACGTAGTCTTTTGTGAGGCTTTGACCTAGTTTCTTGAGGACACCAATCCTCTAGGGCTCCAACCCTATCCTTCAAGGCACCAAACTTGTTTGTTTGAGGCTCCAACCTAATGCTATAATTTGTCTAGATATGTTTTATAATAATTCACGACTCCTAAAATCTTCTTCACTTACTTTTGTCAATCTACAACTTCAATGTATTCTCCATGCAACATCATTAATGACAACCTTGTATCATAGAAAGTATCACCATTGCTCCTAATTATACCCAAGAAAAATCTCAAAGTCACATCATGATGACTAATACATCATGGTCTTCAATAGTCTCCACACAACTTCAATTTGTCTACAATGAAATGCACTAAGATCTACACAAAGATAACTCTCTATTGCAACCCTCTATCCTAACTATTGCAGTAACTACTTTGGGAGTGAGGCTTCATGAGTAACTGCTTCAGAGGAGTGATTGTTGCGGCTACATGTTGTGTATTTAATTAAAACGACCATGTCTATGTAGTCTTTTTAACAAATCACAGGTTGCGCTTCTATGGATTCATTCTAGGTCTGATCCTTTCAATGAATAACCCAGTCAATAGAATGCTCGACCTTTGGCTTCCTTCTTCTTTCACTAGACCTTCAGCTTCCTTCTATGATCGCTCAATCTTCAGCTTCCTCTTTCACTCACTCAACCTTCACCTTTTGTTTCTTCTGTTCCTTCATGTTCACAAGTTGTGAATTGTCCTTCATCTCAGTGATAGATGTCTGAGCTCAATTCACTTCTCGAGGTGGAGCACTTAACTTATATATATATGAATCTCATCAATACCCAAAAGTCATGTTCATTGGAGGAGAGGCCAACTTGTGTATGGGGTCACACATTACAAATATATCATAAACCTATTAGTTATGAACATTTGTATTATAACGATATTTGGCAGTCCCACATGCCATGTCACTGCTTAAATTGCGATCAAAACTTCATAAAACTCCCACAATCACAACCCTTTGGCTTCATGATATAACATTGTGGATGCCCCTATTTACGATGGAGACGATGCGAAGTGATATTAAAAATTTGTTAATAAATCCGTCAAGTCCACAATTCTATCGCAGTTGGCGACAGATGTGATATTTATTTAGGATGTATTATAATCGTGCAATGGGTCCGTAATACTATCGCAATCAGGGTTTCGAAATGAAAAGGCTTTAAAGCTTGGAATGTAGTAGATGAGATATTTCAATAGAGTTATTAGCATAAAATGATCGAGTCTGTAGTACATATTGCAATTGGCATATTTTAATGTGGCAAGGCTTTAAAGAGATTTGCAATGTGGAAGATGTGATGTCATATTAAGACGTGTTTCAATGGGGTTATCAAGTCCATGTTATTGTTGGCTTGATGGGGCCTGACCCAGGTTCAAATTTAATTAGCCAAACAAATCCCTGTACTACTAGCCCTTTGGGCAACAGCCCGCAGAGCACAGACTAAGGTCTCACCCGAAGTAGTATGGGGGGATGTTGGAACCATGTTTCCACACCCTTGAGATGTCTGATGGGGTCGATTTAGTCCAACTATGAATAGCTTCGCGTAGGTCACTTCATGCATTGTCCTAACCTGCAAGGCCTTTGCGATCTATTATAATCATCTTCGCAGCCCTAACTAGGGACTGAGGTGCTTTCGCACTATTAAGGTAGTGATCTGCGCTATTTCCCCAAGTTACACCTCAGATCTTACTTATGTTCTTACAATTTTTAGTTAACTTCACATAAACAAACGTATTATCTTATATTCGCTTAATCAACACAAGCATATAAGTGCATCCATCATATAAATAGTAGAAATGAAAATTATACCCAACACATTCAATGTTCAGAATAGGAAAAAGATACATAGGAATGATAAGAAACTTCTCTTTATTACTTCTCCAATGGTTACAAACTCGACTCACCCTACGCACTCAGTTGCATGGGTCCGTGCACTCAGCTGTAGACTACTAGGCCTCTGTGCACTCAGCTGTAGAGCCTTCTCCTACTCTACGATCCAAAGACTCGACTCTATACTTAGATCTTCTGCTATGCTTCTATTCAATCATCATACTATCAATTCTTTCTATGAGTTATTTACAACTTAGAGCCTCACTTTATTTATACAATCCCATGGTTTGCATACCATGGGTAGATCCCTCAAACCAGCATTACATTACAAAAAAAAGGGCAGACAACCCTATGACTCATTTATAATCTTTGCGCTTTGCGCCCACAAAATGTGGAGCCCTTACATTAGATTTAGTCAAAGTTTAGGCTTTAAGCCCCAAAACTTGCCTTGGGGGAACCCGTGCCCAATAGGCCCCCAACACAAACATCGTGACTCACCCTCGAGTCACTATGTTGGTGCAGAGATCTTCGCGCAGAAACCTCCCAAATCTGCTCAGACTGCTGCAAGGTTGGCAATGCATTGAGCAGTTTCTTGTTGTACCTCCTAGATGTGTTGTTTAGAGACTTTTGAACTACTTCTCTACATCTGCTTTTGTGGCCCCTGCATCTACTTGAGCTTGCCTTCAATAGATGTTGTGATGACAAAGACCTCATCGATCCATGGTTGGATGCGGGCCTTCAGACCACTTCTTTGTGTCGTGCCATGTCTACCTGCTCCTTAAGCACTTTCTCCTATTGCATCTGCACGAGTCTCTGTGTAAGGGCCACAGTTTGTGCAATCCCTTTTATGTCATTGTATTGTTGCTACAGATCACACGCCTCTGTTTCCAAGCATTGTATGTTTGAGTCCTCCTACGGGGAGGTGAGGAACTTTAACAACTCTTCCAACACTTTGGTGCAGTCCTTCACTGCACTGTTGATCTCCTCTATGCCAGTTGTGATGGCATTGGCATGTTGTTCCCTCACCTCTGGAAGAGTTGAAGGTTGCACCTTCAACTGCAACTCATCTATCTAAAGTTTTAGCTCCATCTAAACCTTAGCCATTTCTTCTCGCGCCTCGTGCACCCCTGTTGCTAGCCTTTGGATGAGCACCTCTGTTGGTGCCTCTACTCGGATGGCTAACTGAGGGACCATCTAGCAGGCTTCTTCGACTACTTGCACCATCTGCTAGTACTATGCATGCTCAATTGTTCCATATTAATTTTCTACTCACTCAACACCTGTAGTGCGCAACCCTCCCAAGCCCACAATTCAACAGTCACTCCGTCCTGCAGGACATATTGTGTCTCCCAAGGGAGCGTAGCCATGTTGATCCCTACTCCATTCAACTCACTAACTGTAGGCCTGTGGCCTCATTCTCTATAACCAATGCCCCCTCTAGTAGCACTATGGTGTTGTTCATGTGAGTGCACAACATTTCCTAAACCGCAGTCATTCCTAGTATGAGGCTGGTTGAGAGAGTACCAGCCTAAGGAGTGCACACCTGCAACTCCTGTATTTGTGCTCAGAGGGCCCCCAACACAATCTGATTCTCCTCCGTGAACTACTGGAGGGCCTCCGCAGTGATGTCACGCACCATCACCCCTATATCATGCACATATCCCTCAGTGAGGGTGATCGGGTTGAAAGAAGTCTTGGAGGCTTTTGAATTCTTTCACGGCCCCACCTACTCTCTCGATCATTATCACTTCAACTATGTAGACATTGTCTCTAGGTCCATGCCAGCTTCCTTTGTTTTAGGCTCTTCCTGAGGCAAAGGTGATTTATGGCCCTCACGCTCCTTCTCAGCTACCTGGTGTTGTTCTGCAGCTTCCTTCTGCTATTTTACAGTTGCCTTCATAGCGTCCCTCACCTCATGTGCATTTGCAGCTGTTGTTGTTGCCTCTTTTCTTCTCTTTTCTACCAACTGTGTCATCCGTAGTTTTGCCTCCTCCTTCTTCCGTTGTGCAACAAAATTTTATGTTTCTATCGCGGAGATGGTTGGAGCACACCACTCTAGTGGCCATGACTCAAGCATAGTGAATATAACATTGTCTGTGGCCAGGTATGGTAGTTCATTCCACTTCTTCACAAGGTCCTTGTGCACCCTAATATAGACGTGATGGAAGTCCGCCTTGAACTCCGTGAAGCTTTGTAGACTATTATAGACAGTGGGCAATAACTGTGGCTTGTGGTTAAGACCCATTCTGATGTTCATCTCCATGAACACCCAGAATATATTACTTTCTTGGATCCTCTGTGCATCTTTAATGGCCCATAGCGAAGCATACTTTGCTACCTCTAGAAGATCCTTCACAATTATGGGGAACTGGCTATCCTCAGGCGATTCCCAAGCCACCAGAACTATGGATAGTAGAAGCCATGCATAGTGGAAGGTATTCCCCTATTCCTCTGCCTCGTGACAATTCTCCAAAAAATCCCTACATAAGTACTCGGACAAGTTAAACTAGACCCCCTCTGCACACTACACAGCAAGTGCAACCACCAACGCAAGTACCTCATTCGCGGGGCACTTCCACATCACCTTGCCAGTTAGAATCCTTGTTGCGACTTGGACAGTGGCATTATTGATACTGGAGATCGCGTACCCCCATTTCTACTTCTCCAGCGTGTATTTATTTTTCATGGCCTCCATAATGGCCAAGTCATCACTCTTACCATAAAATATGCCCGTTGGGTCCTCCCCTTTGCAAGGGAGTCAAGTAATTCTATGAATCAGGTGGTCTGTGATGGGGATGGGCTCCTCCAGCCACAATCACCCATCATGCACCAAGTAGAGTAGCTGCCTGATGACAAAGATAGTCACTGGGGCATGATGGTAATGCAACACCCAGAGCAGGTTCAACAACACTGCCTTTTCTACTCCACGCAACTACTTGTGTGGCTCCAACTCAATGACTCCCACTACGATGTTTTTCTTCGGCCTCATGAGCTGCATGGTCACCAGGTGTGGGAATTTCTCGTGGTCGGCAAGATCCTAGTCTTCAAACTTTAAACTCATAACCCTTTCCAAGTGCGCTCCATTAAAAATGATATTGTCGGGTAGTAGCGGAGTCTACAGAGAGATTTTACTCTCATCGAGGTCCTTGGGCACCTTTGCCTTCCCCTTCCACGGAGCAATATACATGGGCAACCTCGTTAGAAGGTCTACACACTCAGTTTCTTCCTCCATGTCTTCTTCCTCATCCTCTTCTATGAGGATGTCCTCAAGGTCTTCCTCCTCCTCATCGATTACCAAATTAATTGCTCTCCCCTTTTCTTTCATGGTTAATTTAGTTCCCAGCAGATTTTAAGGGGACACACACACCAGAATCATGGGCAGCTTGTCTTTCTTAGGTCTTGGTGTGCGCCATGAATTAGGGATTATGCGACTATCTCGATGCTCTCAGGGGAATCTCCTACTGTCATGGCCTGTGCGGCCTCTTTGGTAGTCATCACTGTGATATCCCTGGCTTCCTCAAATGTTGCCATCTTGTTTTTCCATAAATCTCTCAATTGCTCAAACAATGCCTTCAAATTCAACAACTCACACAGGTCTGGGTTCAGAAATCTCTGGGCGCATGACAAGTCAATTCTCAAATGGCCAAATTTTGTTTGTTGGGTAGCCCTTCACAATTTATAGCACCTTTTGAATTTGAATTTGACTATTCCCCCCCAAATCCCCTCCATTAATGCTCCATTGGCAGTAGATTTTCCCAAATCTGGCCCATAAATTCTGTCTTAACTGCCTGTCGCCTGCTCCATTTGGTCTCAAACCAAGTATCACATCGTGAATAGTGACTATAATGGTCACTTTCCAGCTAACCCGTGCAACAGCGTAGCTACCCTTGTGCTGTCATGAACCCTGTGACACTTCGCTCCTGTGCACAGTCTTGTCATCACACAGCTCTCGGGCAAAGTAGTATATAGTCTCGCGCCTCCTTCCAACTACCTAGAGTGCTAAGACAATGCTTCCCATGGCTAGTCAGGTGGCCAGACCACCTGGATATGGCTTCAACCAACCATCATCTACTTTATCTGGGAAAGGTTCACCTTTTAAATTTACTACCTGCATTGTGCACTTTACCATCTACATCGCGCCACCATCGGTGATCCCTTCAGTAACATACAACCCGATCCAAGGCATGAAACTGATTAACTCTCGGTGGTAGTCCCCAAATTTTTCAACGTAATCATGTGCATCCCATTTTATCACCACGGTATTTTTATCAAGAAAGTCCTCCTTTATTCCTTGCTCAAGCTTCTTAACTTCTTCTTCTGCCATGGCACTTTTCTCCCTCAACCGAACTCTTTCATTCATGAGTTCTTGGAGCCTAAGACCATCCTTCTGGATCTCTTCATCAAATCCCATGCATTCTTCTTCTTCCAACTGCGCGATCCCTTCTTCTTAGGCTCTGTGATCCTTCATATCTGTGGGTGTTGCTATGTGCAGACTAGGCATGATATACTCCCTTGGCAATACAACATTTACTCCATAAACCAGCCCAGAAGGTGTCTATCCCATCATTTTCTTGTATGTCACCCTATAAGACCATAAGGTTTCTGGTACATGTAGGTCCCAATCACTTCGTTCCATATTACATACCTTGTTCAATGCTTCGCACACTTCGTTAAATGCTTCTGCGTGGATAACCTTCTGCACAATCGTCCTTTTCTCACTTTGTCATTCCAACTTAAGGAGCCTTTTGTGCATTTCTCCCCCCAACACATGCTTATTTACTATTTCTACCAACGCTAATTTCATGTGCATTCATGCAAGTTGTTTACCATATGCCTGTACCCATCTAGAAAGATGTGCACGTAGACCATCCCGTCCATTGTATTTATCTGCCAATTTCACTATAGGTCTCCCAAACCATGTGCACATCATCCTCTACATGTGCGCCAGTCTTCAAAGCTTCCTTTGTGCATACCTCACCACCTCGCGGGCGTAGCGCACAGTACCCAATTCAAGGCCTAGAAGTGTTGCTTTTCTGGCACCTCCCTGTCAAATCTGTCCAAGAAAGCATCTACCTCACCTAATCCATCATAAGTAGGAAGATCTCTCACTTCTAATGATACACAATGTAGTAACCTTGTCATCATATTATAATTAAGTGTGGTTACCTCGTGTAACAGGTTCTGCCATCGCTCTATCTCCTCATCCACATATGAAGTATAGGAGCTTTCGCACTCCCATGAAATTTGTCCATCCACGATGGGATTTACTCAGTCTTGCTCTCACACAATTATCTTGTAGATGCAGTCCAAATCATCATCACTTTCATAGTCGTGCACCAGCTCTCTATAGCGCGATCCCTCAGCAGGGTCCAATGGTATAATTACACGCAAAGACTTCTTCTCAAAAATCATCTTACGCTTCTTCAGATCAATCACCCCATTCATGTCAATGGCCCAATCGATTCCTAAGAGCATAGGGTTGGGATTTTTGCCATCAACAATCTCTATCACCTCAAATTATTCTATTGTTCCACTCCCTCAATATTCACCATGATTCCCTGCAATCACCCTAGGGGTATTATCTTATGTTGGTTCACCATTCACAACTGAATAGGAGACCACTACAATGTCAGTTTCCCCATGTGCTCCCATGTCTATTTTGGCATAACATTCACGTCTAATCCTAAATCCAAAATTACTTGGTCCATCTCATATTATCCGATTTGCACAGTTAACCTCATTTCTCTCCCCGTTCTTGTCTTATGCTTTCCAATCTTCGGGACTATGCACGATTCTCCTGGCATGGTCCCAACACATCTGTTAATGAGTTTATTTAATCCCTTTATAGCCTTACTGTCACGCAGTAGCTTCATACATGTTTCCAGGAACATTGTGAGCATCAATGGATCCATGTCTGCCTCCAATCTGTCTTTGCTTCCTGAAGTGGAGGCATCAGCGAAGCTCTTCTTAGCTTCCATAAAGGTTTCTCGAGCGTGCTCTGAATCAAACTCCACTTCTTTAGTTGGATCTTTGTGAACCCAAGTACTCTCTTCATGTTGTTTGCCTTTATCATCTCCCATCGTAATTCCACTTTGGAGCATAATGTTCACATTTGGATCTTCCTTGCATAGCTCAGACCTCGTCATCTGCAGGTTCTAAGTTGGGAGTTGGAAGTGCTCCCTTGTCATTTATCCTAGCTATCAATGTAAGACAATCCTTCGTCTCATGATCAAACAAAGTGCAATACAAGCATGATGGACGTGTTGGATTCATACAATCGTAGGCATAATTTCCTAGCCCTTTGCAATTGTAGCATATTAGTTGTTCGCAACCTCTCCCAAGTCCTCCTCCACCTCGGCCTTGTTCGCACCACTGAAATCCAATTCACGCCATCCCTGCACTCTATTCTAGGGGACACGTTTCATCCTGAACTTTGTAGGTGGGATTTCTATCCATCATTAATTCATAACTTCTACAAGTGTGCTCATCGTGTCCCACTGATCTACAGAAATTATAGAACAAATATTACAAATTCTGTGTGTACTTCTACAACAAATGGCACTGGTCTGTAGCATGCTTTCCTCCTATTTGACAATTCACGCACCACAAAGTAGGTGCCGTGCTTGGTACTTCTTGTGCTTCCGGCCTTAAGGGTATCAGTCCTCCTCCCATGAGGTAATTCATGAACACCGGGCAGTGGTCCTTGTCATGATCCTTACCTTTGAATTTTACACACCACACCTCTTTGCACACTTCTCGTCAAGCTGTCTTGTCCTATTTTAGACTATACATTTCAAGGCATAAGTTTTTCAACTGCATGTGGATCTGCTAAAATCCTAAGTTAGGATCCTGTATTGGGGTCTCATGCAGCCTCATCATGATCTCCAAGGCCTCTACCTGAGTCAATAACCTATGTTGTGACAACACATTCCTTAAATGTGGTGTTAGTGATGCTACAAACCATTCATGGTGTTGTCCATCTATCAAAGTCATATTAGCTTTGTGAATTGTACACTTTAGTCTCTAATCTAGCTTCCAAGGAGTCTTTCCTGGTAGCATTGTGATCTCCTTGAACCCAATGATTGATTGTGCCTTTGACTTCGGCCTGCTAAATTCCTTATTTAGCGCAGTTTGGATAGTCATGATTCTTGCATTCAGACTATCACTTGAGTGCTTAATGTATCAGGTCAGTGCGTGGTCCTGCAGAGCGCTAACCAATGTCGCCTTCTTCATATTATCATCTATAACTGCCTGTGCTTCCCATACATCTTTTACAATGAACTAAAATTGGTTCGGATCTTCATTTCCCAATCCCTTGAACACATGAAACTTTATCACACTTTCATATTGAATCACAGTGGTGGTGGAGGTGGTACGGGTGAAGATGGAGATGAAGCTAGTGAAGCTAGTGGTAGTGTGGGTGGGGGTGGTATGTGCAAAATTATCCACCTTATCAAATGGATCGCACTTCATGAAGAGACCCTCGTGAGCTCTTCCTCTTCCCCTCGTGGAGGTGAAATCAAGGGCTTATTCTCTAGTCCCTTACTTCCTTCGTTTCTGTAAGTTTTTCCACTTCGCATAGCCCTAAACATCAATGTAACTGCATAACCCGCTTTTCGCACAATAGAATTTTAATCCAAGTATTCAAATAATTTATTTACTTACCTCATGGTCCTTTGAGAAAGCATCACTCTGCCTCTTTATAGTTGATTGAAGTATCTACAACGAACTTAGTAATGAATCCTCCTATAATCCGATCGAGCTAGTGATCAACAGTGCACGCAATCTTATCCGTTGATGCTTCCAATCTGCGCACCAACTCTGGGGTCCACACAATAGGACCCTAGAGCTTCCACCTTCCTTGGTTGTCTACTAGTTTTGCAATCCACTCATATAGATTAGTAGGGAAAGACACCAATAAAATTTTGTGGATCTCTATGTACAGGTAGCAGTCTAACCACTCTTCCTTTGATAGTTGTGGATTCATGTTCTCCTGCGCCACGAATTCATGAATTCTCCTATCCAACCACCCTTCAATTTCCTTCTTAGTTGGATTCCAATGATATTACATCAAACATCTCTATGCGAATTCTGTTCCTGGCAATGTAACCATTTGTTGGCTTGATGGGGCCTGACCCAGGTTCAAAGTTAATTAGCCAAACAAATCCCTATACTACTAGCCCTTTCAGCAACAACCCACAAATCATGGAGTAAGGTCTCACCTGAAGCAGTATGGGGGGATCTGGAACCAAGTTTTTGCACCCTAAAGATGTTTGAGGCATTGATTTAGTGCAACTATTAATAGCTTCGTGCAGATCACTTCATGCACTATCCTAACTTGCAAGGCCTTCGCGATCTATTATAATATTCTTTTCGCAGCCCTAACCAGGGATTGAGGTGCTTTAGCACTACTAAATAGATGTATTATTTTATATTCACTTAATCAATACAAGCATATAAGTTCGCGCATCATATAAAGAGTAGAAATGAAAATTATAGCCAACACATTCAATCTTCAAAACAGGAAAAAGATACACAGGAATGATAAGAAACTTCTCTTTTTTACTTCTCCAATGGTTACAGACTTGACTCACCCTGCACACTCAGCTGCAGGGGTTCATGCACTCAGCTGCGGACTACTAGGCCTCTGCACACTCAGCTGTAGAGCTTTCTCCTACCCTATGATCTAAAGGCTTGACTCTACACTTAGATCTTCCGCTATGCTTCTATTCCATCATCATACTATCAATTTTTTCCATGATTTATTTACAAATTAGAGCCTTGCTCTATTTATACAATCACATGGTCCGCAAACCATGGGTAGATCGTTCAACCTGACATTACATTACAAAAATAAGGGTGGACGAACCTATGACTCATTTACAATCTTCATGCTCCGTGCCCACAAAACACGAAGCCTTTACATCAGATTTAGTCGAACTTAGGCTTTAAACCCCAAAACTTGCCTTGGGGGATCCCGCGCCCAACAATTACATATCGTAATCGGGGGTTTTGAGCACTAGCATATAATAGAACCATAGATAAAGCCACCAATATGTTTGCTCCGATGTGTTGTGGACTTTAAATAGTTTCCACGGCTTATTACTTGGATCTTCCTTATCTCTTTCGATATCTTAACTCCTCTGATACTCTGCAATACTCCGCTAATTTGTTAGCTCCTCCAATATGTTAACTCATCCGATATTTCTCTGATATTTCATGTGATATCTCTGATATGGCTCTTACTCTTGAGCATATGTGATAATTTCAATAGAAACAAATTGTAACAGACTCTTACTCTTGGCTTGGCTTTCTTATGGCTTCTCTATGATTTCCTATGGCTACTTTTTGATGGCTTTCCTCCTTGGGTCTACTTCTTCTATTATAACTGTATATATATATA